>DWDX01002557.1:0-15005 GCA_018245675.1 Agara michaeli
GTTCGATGGAAGGTGTGGGGGGAGCGGCGGGGGCAGGGGCCTGCGCGGAGTTTATTGACGGCGCCCCCTCCCGCGCGCTCTTCAAGTTCAAGGTTGGCGCGGCGCGCGCCGCGGCGCAGTGCGAGGGAGTCCGGCCCGCGCAGCGGTCGTCAGCCCTCATGTTATCGCTATGTTAGTGCGTCGCTCCGCAGTTCGTTCCAAGAACGCGAAGCCAACTCACATACGTTCTTTGGCTGCTATCTACTGAATCACAGCTTTCGTTCTTCCCTACAACCTTTGGATTGTATTTGTGCATTTATGGATTACAGTGTCGGTTCGAACAAAATAATTTATTAGTGCTATGTGACACTTTATTAATATAAGTCCTAATCTAACGTAGTTACCAAATTCGTTATCAGTGGCCATCGGCTGTGAATTATCTAGTTATAAGTTAACTATAATGGTCTCGGACATGGGTGAAGATTTACCAATACTGAAGGGGATCCTGAATGGTGTTGTGAAATATCATAATGCTCGTACGTATCTTTTTTCTATTTGTATATAATTTCCAAACATTATGATCGACGATCAACAAGTATTTTTTACATTGTTTAAAAGTTCATTTTTGAATATCTAGTTTAAAATTCAAAGCTTAGTAGATATTATTGTTTTAATAACGGAATAATTAAATAGAAATACGAAACTGGAATGAAATGAAATTTGGAAAACAATAACTATTCGGTAGTTAATAAAAACATTGTATTTATTATTAACATTACTTTTTAATTAAATTTATGAATAGGAAACAAGTAACAACAAATTTTAGTCATGTATGTATAAGCGAATAATTTTCCATTTAAAAAAATCCAACTTTTTTCAAAACTTCTAAAATATATGTAATAAACATCTACATAAATAACTAACGAGGAGCGTATCAATTACTACTTTGCTTAATAAATCTATTATGCAGTAAAATAAATCTATGGTAAATCGTCACAATCGTTTTAGTTTCGAGATATACTAGTATTTTGGAACAATAGGCCATGCATCTGGTGCGGCCTACATAATGCAGGGAAAGTCGGGAGAAATGGCGAGAGGGCGCTCTCCGCTTTCATTTTCAACCATACGCCGAGCGCACAAACACTTTCACCGACGCGCGCGCACGAACGCCGCAAGCGGTGCGCCCGCCCTCGGCGCATACTGCCTTTCAATCTACGCCACACTCGCCGCGAGAAAGTCGTAACACTTTAGAATGACCTCGCGGTTCGCGCTTTTGTCACTCTTCACTCGAACTAGTTCAACGTATACAGTGCGCGCTCATGCACCCTCCGTATCGCGATCGGTTAGATGAGGGCGGCGCGCTCCGACGGGTGATGAACTCTACCCCCTATAGTCAGCTGTGCATGCACATGTCTCGCGGCATTCGTGCGCACTTAGCGACCGACAGCTGCAACCCGCCGTATGTAAAAGTCGTCTGACCTCGCTTTACGTTGTCGCCGTTCTTCTTTTTGTTGGCGATAGTTATAATAGTTAAGGGGAACTATTGAAATCTGATGAAAAATTGTGTAGTGTGACCAGACATGTCAAATGCTACACCGACACCCACATTTCATCCTTGTTAATATTAACATTATAACCTATATTAATATCGCGTACTTTGTATCGCGTTCATCATAAAAGCTAATTATTATTCAACCAATAAAGAATTTTTTATATATCGTCTAGTCTTGACGCTTGAAAGTGACATTCAAATCCTCTATCCCATACCCAATTTTTTTAAAAAGTGTTTAAAGTTAACCTTCTTTTGTTGCAGCTGTGCGATTTGGGCGAGTCCCAAAGCGCGAGAAGGCTCGCATCCTCGCGGCTATGCAACAGTCGTCGTCGTCACGCGCCCACGAGCAAGCCGCTGCGGCGGAGCTGGACGATGCACCGCGGCTGCTGGCTCGGGTGGTTCGCGCTCACCTCGACACTTGCGAGTTTACCCGCGACCGCGTGGCTGCAATGCGTGCGCGCGCTCGCGATTGCCCTACCTATTCTCAACCTACTTTGGTGAGTATCGCGGTTTATTTCATTATACTCAGGCCAGCACGGCTTGAATTTTTATTTATTGTTGCCAAAAATTTAACCTGATCGGGAAAATAACATCTATTGTTTTTGTCGTAGGCTTGTCCGCTAAACCCGGCGCCTGAGTTGCAGTCGGAGAAGGAGTTCTCCCAACGGTTCGCCCACGTGATTCGAGGCGTTATCGATTTCGCCGGCCTCATTCCCGGGTTCCAGTTGCTCACGCAAGATGACAAGTTTACGTTGTTAAAAAGTGGACTATTTGATGCCCTATTTGTGCGACTTATTTGTATGTTTGACGCGCCGCTTAACAGCATCATCTGCCTGAACGGACAGCTCATGAAACGAGACTCTATCCAAAGCGGTGCCAATGCGCGATTCCTCGTGGACTCTACTTTTAAGTTTGCGGAGCGCATGAATTCCATGAACCTCACTGATGCTGAAATTGGATTATTCTGCGCTATAGTTTTAATCACCCCAGACCGACCAGGTCTCCGCAATGTCGATTTAGTAGAAAGGATGCACGCTAGACTAAAAGCGTGCCTCCAGACTGTCGTGTCACAAAATAGACCGGATAGGCCTGGTTTTCTTCGGGAACTCATGGATACTCTGCCGGACTTACGTACATTAAGTACGCTTCACACAGAGAAGTTGGTCGTTTTCCGCACAGAACACAAGGAGTTGTTACGGCAACAGATGTGGGGTGAGGAAGAAGGGTGCTCGTGGGCAGACTCCGGAGCAGACGAATCTGCTCGTAGTCCCATCGGCTCTGTGTCAAGCAGTGAATCTGGCGAGGCCGTGGGTGACTGCGGTACACCGCTTCTGGCCGCTACATTGGCTGGTCGGAGACGACTTGATTCTCGTGGCTCCGTCGACGAAGAAGCTCTCGGCGTAGCTCATCTGGCGCATAATGGTCTCACCGTAACCCCGGTACGCCCACCACCACGCTACCGTAAACTAGATTCACCAACGGATTCTGGCATTGAGTCTGGTAATGAAAAACATGAGCGTATTGTCGGGCCCGGTTCTGGCTGCTCGAGCCCGAGATCTTCTTTGGAGGAGCATTCCGAAGATCGACGGCCCCCCGTGCCCGCCGACGACATGCCTGTGCTGAAGCGCGCTCTCCAAGCGCCACCGCTGTACGGCACTCCGTCGCTTATGGACGAGGCTTACAAGCCACACAAGAAATTCCGCGCAATGCGCCGTGACACCGGCGAGGCTGAGGCACGTCCTGTGCAGGCAACCCCGTCACCGCAGCCACCGCAGCATCCCCACCCTGCGAGTCCCGCGCACCCCGCACATTCGCCGCGCCAACTACGCGCTTCGCTGTCGTCAACGCACTCTGTGTTGGCGAAGAGCTTGATGGAGGGCCCTCGTATGACACCCGAGCAGCTGAAGCGTACAGACATCATCCAGCAATATATGCGACGCGGCGAGGCAGGCGGTGCCACAGCAGCTGACGGCTGTCCGCTGCGGTCCGGCGGACTGCTAACGTGCTACCGCGGCGCGTCGCCCGCGCCTGACCCCATGCTGGAGTTGCAGGTGGACGTAGCAGACGCGCCGCTCAACCTCTCCAAGAAGTCCCCGTCGCCGCCGCGCTCGTACATGCCGCGCATGTTGGAAGCGTGAGGCTGTCCCGCGGAGCCGAATGTCTCCGCCACCCCACCCCGACCTACTTTAAATTAAATAAACTGTGTAGTTAATAATCGTTCGCAAATCGGTTAATATATTATATGTGATAATTTGTTTAAGACGTGTGGGTGCGCGGCCGGTGCCGGACGAGGAGAGCGCAATAGACTGAAAAATAATTTAAGACTATATAAGTATAATTTATAATGCAATGCAGCGCCGGTCGCGGTGTGTTTGTGTGTGTTACGTATGTGCGTATGTGAGCGTGCTCAGTCATTTGTTTGTTAATATAATGACAGGTTGTCGAATTAAAATAAAAGAAACTTGTAAAAATTATTTGTGATTTTGGTTATTCCACCTCCAGTACACAAAATTCCCTATTTATTTCATACTTATAGACAAAACAAAATTTCACATCATACCTATTTAATTAATATCCTTCTTGGTAATAAATGTAATAATAGTTCACGTTTGTAAAGCGATTACTAAAATCAGTTGAGTAATTTTCTAGATTGCAATCTAGAATCAATACAATTCATTTACTAATGTATACCTCATAGAAGAGAACAATGAGCATACCATTGTGGAGAACGCACGGTTGATGGCCCCAGACAGCGCGCTAGCACTTCCGTCCATACGCCACCACGTATCTACGGTACGCGTTGACCCCATCACAACTAACAGTGTTCCGGAAATAAGATCAGGGTTACGCACGCAAACACTTCCTTATTGGTACAATATTTAAAAATTACAACATGATCATAGTGTTTTTAATAATCAAATGATTTATAGTTCTCTATAATAAAGGACTATAAGCTTTTATCCGAGCAAATTCTGTTATTTCACCAAACAGATGAGGGGCGATCTGTTCCTCAAATCACGTTGCAATTGATTAAATATAAATTATTGCTTTGTTTATACGTAGTGTATATTAACGTACTAAATTTTGAATGACATTGACATTTTATCTGGATTGTGACAGGCTATTATGAATACCTAAAATAACAATTGTGTTTTACATACACGTTCATTTAATTCATTGATTTTGTTGCTAAACCTTGAGTCAGATGCATGACTGAAAATAAAACTCGCTATGTTATTATTAGGTATCAGATTGCCTTTCCATTGGTTGGATACATTCGCCATTTTAGAAATTAATCCTTTGTTTCAGTTCATGGTTCATTTAGGGAATACATATACTGATTCCGATTGTCTTATTTAGAATTATCAATCAGGCATATTACACATATCGATGGGTTAGAAACATTATGCTTTTGTTATTAGGTTATTACATTTATATTGTTTCTTTGAGTTACCGTCGTAATAATATTTATAAGAACGTATAGGTACTATATTCCCCGAAGATATGCCAGTCAGCTTTGCGATTTGATTTCTTGAAACGAGTCGACAGCTCCATTGATGATGACATCTCTTTACACACCCTAATACACCTAACACCTCTCAACATTAAGCACATATAGTGACCAAAGATATTCGGAACACTACAATGGATATGTTATGAGTCTTCGTAAACGGATAAATATTGTCTTATAGCGTAGCAGCTATGATTTAAATACAGATTAATACAATGATTGCCTCAGTTTACAAAATGATCGCTTATTACTTTAAAGGCTGAACCAAAGTACCTAATCACATCACATACATTGCAATTGTCAACACATAGAAAGTCACGTACACGCTTTTATATTTATATAGGATTGCAATATAAATATTACTTAGGTACTATCGAAATTGTGCATTTTTTGGTTTCTGTTTTATTATAATATCACGAATTCACGATTCATGATACGTGCGTTTTGCTATTTATTATGTATTGTAAGAAGTGCTTCTGTGAGCTTTAATAATAAACGTATCAACATATAATCGCATTACTACGAACACTGGCCACTTAGCATGCATTTATTACTTATCAGATTCTTGGCGACTGATAATAAACAAAAATATAATCTTAAACACAGTATAAGTCATTTAATATATCGATTAGTCAATAGTCAAAACAGAGACCGGTCTATGACGCAGTATAAAAATTATTCGAATTTCAATAATGCTTAATCGGATATATTGGACTATAATAATAATAACTACGCAGCGTTTATTAAAAATTAAAACGCAGTAGCATTTAGACGGTCGAAAGGATGTTCGTGAGCGGCTATTGACCGAGCGCTGGGCGCATGTCGCCCTGAGCCGCTGAGCGTACCGGCGCAATGCGCGGCCGTGCACTTGACTCGTGCCCGACCGGTGCATCGTTCGCCCGCGACCCACCACCCACCCAGCCTCCTCTCACAATTACCTATCTAACCCTTTTGAAAGGTCATCTTACGTTACTAAAATGTCATATAATGGCAATTAATTTAACTAGCGAATTTTATGTCATCTTCCTTAGAAAAATCAAACGGTTCTAAGTAAAGTAAGACTTATTTATTCTTGGATTGTCACAGAAATGAGGATTAAATCAACATCTTCTAATACTCGCGTTATCAAAATTATTGATTTTTGTAAAAAAATCATGCAACCAATAATTCCAATTAACCTATCATGATAGAAATTAGTAATATAACTACAAATGAGTGTACAATTTTATCTCATACGATATGAGGACAAGAACTGTATACGATAATCCTTGAAAACGTTTGCATTGTGTGTCGCGCATAATGAACAATATATGTTTATTATTATGGATTAATAAAGCACCGATTGTTTAAATAACTTTGTGGTGATGTACATAATAATAAGTTAGAAGTGTAAATAGTCTGTATCGGAGACCTTCTGGCGACATACGGAAAACCCCGAATGAAACCGTCCACGACCTTGTAATGGCGAGGTCGCGCCCGGGCGCCGGTTCACGCGGAAACAGGATAATTTATTAACAATGTGTTAATGTAATAATGACGCTTTGACTTATTCGACATTGACACCTTCAACAGATGGTAAACGAATATTATGAGATTTGAGATATTATTACATTTAGACGATTAATTGTTGACCTTTCTCATGATCATGGATCTAAGTCATTGTGGCTGAATGCAATTGTAATGTAGTAGAGCATTTATTAGTCGCAATTAATAATCATAATAGGCATTCAATGAAATATTCCATATCGATAATGCCTAGGAACTGACCTGTATCTGATGTTTCCAGATAATCCCTTCCTTATAGTTATGGACCGTGGTAATTATATGTAGTTTAATCTGGTTTCTGACTGAGTCATAGTATTACAATAAGTACTCATCTAAATTAAACAAGTTGAAATATGTACTAGAAGAATAAAGTAATACATTATAAATATAAATTCTAAATAAATGTCGTTTATATCAATAAGGAGTATATTAAAATGATCTGACATACTGGAGTATTATGTATAAATATGGAGGAGACGGGAAATATTGAAGACACGTATTTCTTACACGCAAGCCCACGAACAGTACGTAATCGTAAATATCGTATATGCAAGAAATAGGTTACAAGAATATAATTATCTGAGATAAGGCACGCATAAGACTCACCACACTACATTTATTGTTCTCCTTATTCGGTAGAAATCTGTACCTGATGTGGCATGTTATTCGGCACACTTTCATTATTAATTGGTCCTGTCATCAATTATTTGTATTCCGTTCTACGCTTTTTAGTTAATGCTTGGAGGAATATTAAATTTTGCACAAGGTGGTAGGCGGAAAGGGGGCTACTGGGTGAACATGGACGTGTGGGCGGGGGTGGCAGGGTGGCGGGCGAGGGGCGCGCGGGGAACGGTCGGTCGGCTCCAAGGTCGCAGAGTCACAGCCGGGCAAGGTCGCCATGCCCGCGCGTGCCCGCTCCCCCCGTACCGATGCCCGCACACCGCACACCCGATAACACCCTAGATTTGCGTGGGACGCGACCTTTATCCACGCTCCGGAGAAATAATTGTATACATACATAAATACTTAATGTTTTTTCAAGCTTACGTAAGGCATCGAACAAGGTTATTGGTTTCTGGAAAATGTACCTATGATATCTCACTTTAGATCAACTCCTCGTCACCGGGCGGGTACAGGAAATTTTGTAGATAACTAATTGCGTAAGCGTTTAAAGGCAAACATGAAACGTTTGATAAAATTATAACAATGTTACAAATGAAGTTATTTTCTGATGTTCTTTTTATTACAATACAATGAGAATACAGGTAAACGATATTCACAAAAGCAGCATATGTTAACCATGCCGGTTATCTAATGTCGAGTAATAAATATAACCTAGATGTGCAAGTTAGATACTACATGAAATTCGACTTGAAAATTTTGAAGCTCGGTGACATAACGTTTCTCTCAGAGATATCACAACAGAACACAATTTTGGCGATGTCGACCATTCAACTCATAGGTATTCAGCTCAAAATACAATTTGAAAAACAAACGAGGCAAGAAAGTCATATGTATACTCGTGAGAATGTCAATAATATTTCGTGATAAGGAAACCCTACCTATAAATAACTAATTGCAAAAATATGACTGAATCACGCTGTGGATTAGTCACACAACTGCTGGCATCGTTGCATATTGTTACGTGACCATTCGCACAGTCGTTCAACTGCATAGGATATTTACGTACTACAGGTATTAAAATAGTTGCACTCATGTTTTTTTACGTCATTGGTATTGACATCAGATCACTGCGTGGGTCGCTTCCGTGTTCACATTCAGTATGATTGGTGGGTAGTTTGGTTAGTCGGTACGATAATTTCAGTAACTAACATAACAATCGTCCTGGGATACTTGTTTGACGTCATTCCATAGCGTCAGAATTTCTGACACGAGTGCTTCAAGTGTAGGAACACTGATTTATATATATATATATATATATATATATATAATATTTCTCCTCCCTTAATAATAATAAGGTAGACTAGACCGATGACAAATTTTTGCGTAGTGGATAGAAATGTTTGTTTAACCTAAGTGTAAAATTATCTGTATATTATGTATGTACCTATTCAGAATTTCATATATGTAGTTGACCGCTATCTGATTACCATAACCATAACATATCAGATAGCTATGTATATGTAAAGTTATCTCAAAATATTATTATTATTATTATTTATGATAATAATTTCCGAGAAATGCCTTTAACACGTTTAACAGTAACATTTTTCAATGATGCATCGTTAAACGCAATTTAATTGCGATATGTTTCCTTGTTCCTGGTAGAGCTCGGTATCATCGATCGCTCTTATTATGTTATGTAACGCTTGGAGATACTAGACACTATCAGTGCAGTGTTGCGAACTACTCTCCTCGACCTCAAGCCACAGAAACTCACGTTACGCGTGCGAGCTATTACTGAATGTTTTCCATAAAATGTTACTATATGTCCATTGTATTGCAATTATTGAGTCCTATTAAGTATCAGACGTAATCGGCTTAGATTTTCCACGAGGCTTCAGTACATTATTATAATACATTGAGATCGAAGAGACGACCCTGACTGCGAGTCATGTTTTATAGATATTGGCATGGATTTTAGGTACATAAATTGCCTCCGCTGTAGCCTTGGCAATAGGCATTTCTGACGCGAACTAGGTTAGGTAAATTGTCAGAAGGCGAACGTACCAAGTACGAATACAATTATGGATATAACTCTCGTATCTCTTCACAAAATATTCATTAGGTTTGTACACATAATGTTCTGATACCATCATGATCTTTAGGCATTTTTCACATATAAAGCTACATAATATATAGCCTATGTTTATCTGGATTACACATGCTTTTCAAACAGTAACAATTTATGAAATAGGAATAGTGATGACAGAGATCACTGAGCGGTTACACAGAAACCCACAAAACGCAACCTTTCTTTACAACATTAAATATTTTTTCGCTGCTATATATGTATTAATATGGATTTTTCACCTACGATTGAATACCAAACGTTATTGAATAACTTTAGTCAGGTATAGATCTACCGAACACATCTCAATTAGCGGCGCCGTGTTTGAATTGTAAATAGGCCGAAGTGTATTTGACGTTAAATCAAGTCAACTCTCGGGATTGTTGGCGGTTGCATAACTTATACAGTGTCCTACTCCCGGGGGGGTGACGGGTGCCGCGTAGGCGAAAGGTCGCAGTAAGGTCACGGGGTCGCGCCACCGGTCGCTCTTATACATACCTACCTACTGAGCTAATAAATATCTCTTAACGTTAGTGTCAGTTGGATAGCCTGAATTATAAAATGTTTATACAATTTCAAATTGATTTCCACATTGTTCTGTGTAAGATACTGATTTTTATACTTCATTGAGGTACCAACAGGTGTGCGTGAGCTTCCGTTGATAAGTGAACTGTTTACTTTATAAAAGTGTTTAAGTTATTGTATATCAATATTTATGTATATATAAGCATTGTGTTGGAGTTTTTATGTATCTATATAATACGGGTACAAGTTATTATACAATGAAAAACCGTTATGATGTAACAGCGGCTTAGATTTCATCCTTCCACTTCGGGGGCTTGGAGTTCAATTTCAAAAAAATTAAGAAAGCCAACAGTCGGTAACAAAAATATTTGTAGCCATAACGTTGAAGAAGATGAACATCGTTAAGAAACCTTTGAAGTTTTACACTGTGTCCTTTAAGAAGGCCATGACCTATAACCCTTTTCATGCTGATTTTGAAAGGAGACAAGTGTATATTTCTGGAACGATTAAAGAGTAGAAGACGAATTATGGGTTTAATAACCAAAATACTATTGCAATGTATAATTTAAATAAAAATTAACTACAACGCTATAGATAATGTACCTATACCATAACCATGACATACATAACGCTGTTAATAAAGCATCGGGGATATTTCGAGTACCTACGCCTCAGTCAATGATTAATTTAATTACTTTTTAAATTGGGAATGATCCAATTTTGGCTTCTGACGTAAAAAGGAAGGAAAATTCAGTTGGAGGATAACTATGTTTTGTCGTTAATATGTTTGGTATTATGGGTCGTATTTATTTGAGTCAAACATAATTTGAAAGTTTGTGAGAAATATGTTACGAGATTATAACGTTTTTAGTTAAAGTTTTAGAAGGTTCAACGTAATCGTTTGCTGTTCGTTCGTTATAAACATGGCTGTTACGCTTTATATGGAATGCTTAAATTGCGTTCTTTTTTTGTAATTCCATCCATATCGACGGGAGACTATTATTATTATCTGTATCTGTATTCCATTTATCAAATTTTTGTGATAAAATGATTGTTACACCAGGACAAACCGCCCAAATTGTATCATTAGTACAGGCTGGACACAGCCAAAGTAAAATCGCTCGCAGCCTGAATTTTACGCGGCTCAGCGGTACCTACAACAGATAAATAGGAGGTATCTAGAGACTGTTTACTATTATTTTACCCCTTAGAAGTGGAACTTTCAAAATTCCTTTTTTATTGCTCATATACGCTATATATAGAACCTATCTGCAAAATTTCAGGATTCTAAGTACAGCGGTTTCGACTGTGCGTTGATCTCTATGGCAGACAGTCTGTCACCTTCTTTTACAGTGTTATTAGAAAATACCTAGAAAATATATTAAATATATCACACGTTTCCTAGGAATTTCACGCATTTCTTTTTTCGTATACCTTTCGCAAATTATTGTTATTGGTTGGGAATTATACACATTTCCTAGGAATTGTATACAATTCCTCGATCAAATACATTTCAGATAACATATACATTATATTGATAACATTATACATACCAACGTAAATAGTGAAATTTGGCAGAGATACAGTCAATACAGATTCTGCACTAGAGTAATTGTAATTAATTAACTAAAGTTATAACTAACGAGTACTGAAAGTTATAAGTGTTATAACAAAAGCGTTATATGTACGTATGTATGTACTATGTATATAACTATTCAATAACTACCAAAATTGATAGCAGAGTTAAAGTTAATCGATTGTATAGTTTCTTGTATGCCTAATTTTGCATATTTAAAACAAAATATATTACTTTAATCAATAAATTGTGGTCCAAAAATACACAACATGAAATCAAAGAATTTATTCGTTAAAATGGTAACAAACCACCACCAGTTAGCAGTCAGACGGGCGACCTTAGAGGGCGCACTGCGTTATTCGTGAGGGCACATTTGCGCGTGTAGGTCAGGATGACCTGCCCTTGACCTAGAGTCAGCCGCCCTTCTCAACATTCCGTGTATAAACAATTTCCTAATAGAATATTTAGACGAAATCATATTACAGTTTTACATAATTTCTTTATATAGTTTTATTACAGTTGCTGATACTATTATTTAGACTAAGACAGTCCTTGTCACTGCAATTACTCTCTACTATAATATTGAACAGGAAAAACACAAAACACTAACTGTTTATTGAAAAAAAAAAAATTAATCATGAAAGTACATTTAACGGTACGGAACCATCAAACTAGCCGAAACTGAATGGGTCTTCGTTCAGCTTTGCGTACTTCCTCTGACCCTGGATATAATTAGAACCTGAGTAGGCATCGAGGCGCGTCTAACGAGCCCAAACTTGGTACGACTTGGTGCGTGGAGAATGTCGGCCGAACGTAATGAAGATCCTCTAACCACATTCCGGATCCAACATCAAATTACCTCTGTTATACCATATCATAATATTATAAATGTGTACCAATTTTCATCGTGACTCGATAATCGAAAGTGAGTTAAAATCCGTTCACGAGATTTGACTATCGGTCGAAAATAGTGAAACTTAAAAAAGTCGTTTAAAAATGTTAACAAAAGTGTGCAACATTTTATTGCTCACTTTAATTTTTTAAATGTGATTTAGCTGTACAGCTCTTTTAGCTAGCCTATCGGGATATAAAGGTTTTAAACCAAGGAGACTAGGACTAGTTATTTATCGCCCGATTACCCTATTAGGACATACGGCGAGATCTGGCTGTTGTAGAGGCTCAGTGGCGTGATGTAGGTTACCAAATTTTGCCCTTGACCGACACTGCCGCCCTTCACGACATTCGCCGCCCTAATTGTGAACATTGCCAACACGAACCTGAGCTTACTGATGTAGAAAAAGTTGTGTCGGCATTATGCTATGGAGTAAGTACAATCAATAACAATAATGATGTATTCTTCACGCACACCAAAAAAACATAGTAATACAATAAGTTATTAAAAATAATGAGTGCAAAAGGCGGCCTGATCGTTAAATAGCGATCTCTTCCAAACAATCTTTATGAGATATTCTGTAACAAAAGCATTTCTAGTCTAATAATAGCTTTTTACCCTTATTGTTTTGGAATTTTGGTTTACTTCTGAAATTTCTTTTCGCATTGTTAATTTTATATTTAATTTTATTAAAATTATATTTTCATTACTCTCAATTAGCCTAAGAGCTAGATCGTCTGCGTGAGGTCAATAATATTGAAATCGTAGAATATTGTCAGCAAAGAACTAGCGTAGAATCCTATGATAAAATCATAAACGAATGGTGGGCTGCTTATTAGGAAGCAATTTTTTATTTTACTAAATTCTAAATTATCTTATTTTAATGGTTAGTTACATGAATTAGTGCATGCAAAATTGGCATAAAGATGGCGAAACCAATGCGTCGCTGTTAATAGTAGCTCGGCATTACCATGACCTTGCGCAAAAATACCTACGACAATCGACATCATTACTGCGCGGCACAAAGGAAAATCTTGTTTTCGCGAATTATTCCGGGAAGTGTCGATAGAGGCGAGTAACGGGTTGGCTGCGATTATTCAGATATCGCGAACGCACACTTTTCCATCTATCCGTGGCTCGCGAACTGTGCTTGTGTGCGCGTGTGTGACATTGAACTTCACTCTTCACGCGGCGGCGCACGAGTTGCGTAATAAGTCCATAGCATTGCACTGGGTTGCCACAAGGTGTGTCAGTAATATACAAGCTCTGCCTCCCGGACGATCTTATTACGTTAAACCTCTTCGAATACATCATTTACTATTTAATTTCTCACCATATTTTGCAAAATAAAGTTTGTGATATTCATATAAAATTTCAGTTATTACTAAATTTTCGCTATCGACAGTGTCCGCAGATGTGTATCTAGCGAAATCAGTCTTCTAGGTATTTATTAGCACGTGAGGCGGTCACGTGTAATGATTTTGACTACCACATTGACAATGGGCTCGCCGAGCAGAGTTGTGGTCACGCCACACCAGGGAATACAACTGAGGAACTTGTTGCACTATCTCTGCCACGTGGTGTCTTTACCATCATTACATAACAGAATGTACCTATTGTACCCAGAATGTCTATATGACCTAGGTCTAGTACCGAGCCTAGACGCAAACATCAGAAGCAAACTTTAAAAAGAACAAATTAAATAACGTAACATCACGCCTGTAATCCCCTAAGGGGTAGGCAGAGGAGTATAATACACCCCCACAATTCACCAATTACGTTTATGTCCCACAATGGAATAGGTGGTGAGCCTATTGCCATGCACCGGGAACACATCCAGACTCTGAGTCACTGCTAGAAATTCTAAATTAGAAAAATCCAACAACACCCAACCCGGAATTTGAACCCAGGACCTCCCGAACGGCAGTCGCGCTAGCAACCGCCCGACCAACGAGGCAGTCAAAGTTCTTTCTTTTCTAAATTACCTTAAACTAAATTAGATAAATGTATGATGACATTCGTCCACGGATAATGAACAACAGGCATGAAGACTCGAAGACCACTCGGTACCTACTATCATTACAATCCACCGGACTGTTCCAATTTCAAATGTTTTCCTAAATTTTTCTCCTCTGTCACCGAACCGTTAACTGCACCGGCCAGTAGTTTGCGTACACACCCGTTAAGGAAATACTCGTGTTCAATGTTTGTTGTGCGCCGAGCAATAAAACCTCGTGGCTGGCGTTTTGAGAGTACACACAACCTCGCCAGCCAGTGTCTGACCATGTCAGAACTGGTACGAATGCATGAAGAGAGTGTTGAATAATAATAACTGGGGACAATTCCACCACACGGCTTTCTGATTTCAAATTAGGCAATCGATTTTTTTTTTTATGTTATGAGAGTAGTAAACGAGCTGGCAGCAGTCACGAGTGGCCACTGCCGCCCACGGACATCTGCGACCGACCTCTAATAGAGCTAATGCCTGTGTTATGGTAACCGGATAGCTGATATACATACGATATATAATATTTATATAGAATTTTTATTACACCCATACACAAAACAAACCACTTTGACTGCCTCGTTGGTCGGACGGTTGCTAGCGCGACTGCCGATCGGGAGGTCCCGGGTTCAAATCCCGGGTTGGGTACTGTTGGATTTTTCTAATTT
>DWDX01002558.1:0-15004 GCA_018245675.1 Agara michaeli
TGCCGATCGGGAGGTCCTGGGTTCAAATCCCGGGTTGGGTACTGTTGGATTTTTCTAATCTAGAATTTCTAGCAGTGGAATACGTGGCAATAGGCTCCCCACCTATTCCATTGTGGGACTTAAACGTAACTGGTGAAATGTGGGGGGTGTACTACACTCCTCCGCCTACCCCTTAGGGGATTACACGCGTGATAAAGTACGGTACACTTTCGACTTTTATCAATTGACAATGAAAAACTGACATTCCAAATTTAATTCACATACAACTAATACACAAACAGACAGTTCAAAAACACCCGATCGCAAACATAACGATAACAATAACAATGTTTGATATTAGAACTCGATATCGGAACTCCCTTTCAATAATAAATTAGTCGTCGTAAATCCACTCAAACGCTTAAAAATGCTCGTTAAAATTTAACGACTCAAACGTCGCCCCGTCGATCTGCAGTTGCGAGATCGAAAACAGATTTGTATGAGCCATAAAACCGGACTGAAGTGGTTGAGGCTAATTTAACTGATCCTTTCACGAGTGTACCGGTAGGTTGTAAAATTTTGATAGTATTTAGAGAATCGAGTACATTTATTATTCTTAATGGGCGACCGAGAGATTATGGGATGCTAGCTTTCGCCCGCGACTTCGTCCGGCGAATATATTGTTATACATATAGACCTTCCTCTCGAATCACTCTATCCATTAGAAAAAACCGCATCAAAATCCGTTGCGTAGTTTTAAAGATCTAAGCATACACAGGGACATAGGGACATCGGAAAGCGACTTTGTTTTATACTATGTAGTGATTTCATTATGGCTAAAGATTCGACGGTACATAGATCCTAAAATTGAATGGATATGTATGTATTGTCTATTTCATATATTGTATACTAGCTGTGCCCTGCGCAGTTGGCCGTGTATACTTCGATCGCGTGGCAATATCGGGGTAAAAAATATCCTATGTTCCATCCCAGGCTTCAAACTATCCCCATACCAAATTCCAGTTAGTCCTAATTATGACGTATGCTTTCCAGATTCTTCCGCGCCTACCCACATTCGAAGGAGTTCTTCAGGATGATCAGAAACGTCCCTGAAAACGAGTATGGAAGCAATATCCAGTTCAAGGCGCATGTCGTCAATCTCATGTCGTCCTTGACCCTGGCCATCGACAACCTTCACCAACCCGAAGTTGTCGCCGTCATGATGAACAAACTCGGAGAGTCCCACCATCGTAGGAAAATTCAGCAGCAAAATTTCCATGTAAGCATTTAAAAATTGATCTCCTTGATTGATAAAGTTAATACCCAATTATTAATTTATCTACTCGTATCTGTTGCTATGCATTTTTTAATGACAGTCTAAATTATTCCGTCTCGCTCTATTAAGTTACGAATGCGCAAAGAGAGAATCAGACAAAACTTACCATTATCTATATACGTACAACACTCATGTTGAGCGATTATCGATAAGGAAGTTAATGTTTATAAATAGAATCTTAGTATTTTTCATGAGCATTTGTAGAGTTCGATAAGGTGTGTACTAAAAATGAAGATAA
Source organism: Agara michaeli (assembly GCA_018245675.1). Classification (NCBI taxonomy): domain Eukaryota; kingdom Metazoa; phylum Arthropoda; class Insecta; order Lepidoptera; family Hesperiidae; genus Agara; species Agara michaeli. The sequence continues at coordinate 1,554 of DWDX01002558.1, forward strand.
AAATTATATTATTATATCACCGCGCCAGGTCCGTAGCGGGGTAGGCAGAAAGCAGCGTTCTTCTATATTCACCGCTCTCTTGATATATGCCCGATGATTTTGGTGATTTAAATTGATACATAATATTTATTACCAATAGGATTTAAAAGCAGTGATAGTGGCGATGTTCACGGAGGTGCTGAAACTAGATGGCGCCACTTTGAACGCGTGGAGCAACACGGTCGACTTCTGGTACAAACACATATTCGAAACTTTGAAAAACACGGAAGGATCTCTATAGATTTGGCCGGTGGGAATTGTAGACGAGATGAAGTAGAAAAAATGGTTCACAAACATATTATACATACGTATGCATATTGACTATAGTTAAATCGTATAAATAAAACCCGTTCACATCACATGAAAGGTAACTAAGCGATAAAGTGTAAACCAACTAATTTACGAAGTGCAGACAATGCTTTCATTCACTTCCACCCTGTTGTATGTTCGAACGGGGAATTGCAATTTAAATTCTTTTTAATCAACTTTAAAGTCTCAAATCAAAGTCAGTGTCGGTTTAAAAAGTACAATATAAATTTTAATAAACGATTATTTGCGTTTATATTATTTTATATTATATAAATATGTATTTATGTTTAGATTATATCATTCTTTTCGCCGTTTTATGCAACCGGCCTTAGTGTATTGTTCAAATCTAGCCTTTAATTAAACAGGCACTTAATTGAAATGTACCTTTAATAAAAGGTATTTGAATATTAAATTGCAATGCCACGTCCAACTGCACTAAGCTGTACAGTACTGTAATTATAATTTTCATTTGTAAATGTAATCATTGTATCATTTTAATGTTTGTAATTGTTTGTTGTTTTGTTGTATTTCATATAAATGTTATGTTTATAACTTTTAAAAGCATATCCAGTTTAGTGGTTTTGTTATTGTTGTTAGTTTTGCTAATAAAAGCTATTGAAAATAAAGAACACCTATTATTTTAACCTTATTTCAACACGTTAAGACAAAGTGCGCAATATAGCTTTATTTGAGTATAGGTAGTAAATCGTTAAATAGAGTTAAAAATCATAAATGAAATCAATTTGGTACACCTGACAATACTACTCGACCAATTCAATAATTTGATACAAAATTATCTAAATACAAAACAGATGTTTAATTTAAAAAGTAACTGAAATGTAATCATTACAACAACTGATTAAATCATTTTGACAAATAATAATCGACCTTCAATTTGGGGAAAATACAAAGCAAAGAATTATCATGTTTCGAACTTTCCTGATAACATTTAGCGCTTGTGAATATCGACTAAACAAAAGAATAACTAAATAATACGAACATAATAAGGAAAGGATATAAGAAAGAAAAAGAAATAAGAATAAATAAAGAAATAATTTTAATTTTAATTTATTTTAATAAGAAGCTGATAGCGAACCTTCACTAGTTGGAGAGGCACTATTAGAAGAAGGAACATAAGTTTAGCAACAACTCTTACCGAAGACATAGTACATATTTCGTAGAATAAAAATTGTCAACTCTGAGAACTTTCAGAACGTGGCTTAGCACACGTAAGCCGAGATGCATTATTCATGGGGTTGCATATTTAACGAGACCCACTCAAGGGAACCTTAATCCACCCGAAGGTAATGTGTGGATGCCTAAACCACAATACATTTGGAATATGTTGTCTACAGACAATATAATAGACAGGCCTACAATTCTTTGCGTTAGAATTTTGTTTCATGTAATTTTTTAACATGTTTTTGCAGTCAATGAATCTTTTTCAAATGATAACCATAAAAATAATTTATAATTACAGATAACATAGGGCATTCCTAAACCGAATTTTGTTATTCAAATCTTAAATATTTTCGCAATGAAGTCCCTTTTATTAAGGAGATTTTTTTTTAAATTTTTGCACAAGATATTCACAAAAATATCAGAAAGTGTCAAAGGTAAAATATGGTTTTCGGGAAACATTCCATGGGTGAAATTTAATCATGTAAAGTATAAGCTTACAGTGTGCACAAATACATTGGTAAGACTAGTAAATATTTATACCAGTATTATAATAGAGGCCTAGAATTGTCATTAAACCTAACAAAGTATTAATTTTATGGGTAAACAATGCGGAATTGGAATGTCCAAATACAAATTCCTATGATAACGAGCGTGTAACTTAATCATCATCACTGCATAGTATAAAACAAAGTCGCTATCCGCTGTCTGTCCCTCTGTATGCTTAGATCTTTAAAACTACGCAACGGATTTTGATGCGGTTTTTTTAAATAGATAGAGTGATTCGAGAGGAATGTTTATATCTATATATATATAATATTATATGTAGTGTACACAAAAGTGTACAGCGGTATTATTAAAGGAGCCATAAATATGGCTACGTTAAAAAAGAAGATAAGTAACTATTAATACTTTTAATAAGAAACTTCATATATACCGAAATATACAAAACAAACGCCCATTATTACACACGCAAAAACAAATTGTTAGCGATTATGTAAGACCAGGCCATTGTTCAATTCGCATTGTCATTTATATGGTAATTTACTTTTTTGTTTCGATTGCAACCATATTACCTACCGTCTGTCGGCGTCGCTCGGGATCTGGACCTCGCTTTATAAATGCCCAATTATCTTCGGCGACTAACTAACAAATAATACCTAACAAAATTTAGTTTCTGCGACGCGATTGTTTGGTTTCTTGAGAAATTACCTGCAATTCCTGACACCGCTTTTATAGCAAGGGCTAAAAAAAAAACTCCCACCGATAGGTGTCTGGAGAGGAATCATAAAAAATAAAACAACAGTACAGTTTACAAACGTGTATTTTATTAAAATAACTTTGCCGTTCTCAGCTTGAAAATTTAAAAAAAAACGTATCAAAGTCGCTTCACTAAATACCTAATGACATTCTACCGCGCGAAGGACCGAATGCTTTAAAAAAACCACTCGAGCTATTGCGGGAGCGAGACAAGAGATCCGTCCACGCTAACAGACGCGAGTTTAACATTCGTCATGAGAACAATACGTGACTTTGTAAAAAACGCTATTTAAAAACCTGCATTACAATATTTCCTTATGCACTAAACTTATTAACTAATAATAAATCTATGTAAATCGACACAATTAGCCTTTTCAACGAGGGACAGAGGAACATTCGCATACTAATATCTGTCTCCACATCGATATTGTACAGTATTTAGTGAGTAAAAAGCGAATTGCACATATTTAAATGATTCTTAGTGGTATACGAGTATATGAATGTAGTGAGTAGAGTTGCCACCTTCGTTTTGCCAATGAACTACATACTGTCAATATAAAGGACAATTAATGTTACTGTGTTGCTATGTTTAAAAACATTATTTCGCAGAATCGCATCGAACTAACTTGTTTGGAAAACGACTTATATTTATTTATATTATATAATATTTTGGGACAGCTGATACGCGGCCACCCGGTACCATGCCAGGCAGAGTCCGAGGGATGGAGGGAAATCCCTATAGTCTCCGTCTAGCCCTACGAGAAATAGGTGTGACAGTACGCATGTATATAGGTGTATAGAAATGGTCTTTAAAGCTCCATAAGGCATTTCGTATAAACGTACAATCCAACATCAAACCGATGACACACACGAAATACATCTACGAACAATTTGAATATAGATTAAACTAATTAAAGTATAGTAGCGATCGACATCTCTTAGCAAACAGTAATAACTATTCAGCATTATGACACGAGACGATTAACGAAAACTATATGTGTTACAATAAAAAATGTACGAGTCATAGTCGCCGCGGACGAAATGTTTGCAACGAGATGAAGGGGGGTGTTGGAGGAGGGGGGAGGGGAGGGGGAAGCGGAAGAGGGAGGGAGAGGGGTAACAGTGCGCTTGGACAGGGTGTATGCTGCATGGTGTCTACGTGGCGTACTGCGTGGTTGTCGCTGTGTAGGGCGGCGGCTCGCTAGGCGCGCGCGCGCTGCTGGCTGCGGGCGAGCGGCACGTGGCGGCGCAGGTGCTCGCGGAGCAGAGCGACGTACTCGTCGCGGTGCTGGGTGTAGTGCTGCACGTGCGCCGAGCGCGCCCAGCACTGCCACGTGCACTGCAACGCAAGTCTCACGTTGCTTACATCGTACTAAATATGCGAGCTACTTAAATATAATTTTTACCCTTTATTGATATATAAAATGAGGGGATTTGAAGTCTACGTCTCTACCCCGGTCTACCCGTGCTCGCTTGTGTTTCGTGACGTTTATTGTCGTTTTGATCTTTCAATTTTAGTATTTATTCAACACCAAACAAAGGAGCATAACATTCAACATAAGGGCGAACTTCAGTTTAAGGCATTAATGTCTGGTGACATTCTCATACCTAAAATTATTTAAGCTATAAATGTTTTACATATGAATACATACCGTTTAAAAGGATTGACAACAAGAGTACGCTGCTTTATATAAGAGAAACATCGCGAGAAAACCTGTACACCTTTTCTGAGGTGTGTGAAGTCTACCAATCCACACTCGGCCACCGTTGACCATGGCCTCAAAGCCCCCGACTGTGAGAGGAGACCCGGTCTATCAAAGTGGACTATCAAGAGGGTGGAAAGGTAACCTTCATGCCCATCTGGAGCCAGCTGTCGTGCACGCTGCGGTTGCTGGCTTCTGCGCCCACCGGGTCGCTGGCCGACAGCAGGAACAGCGCGGGCGCGCGGCACAGGTTGGTGTGGAACAGCTGCGACGAGCGGATGTAGTGCGCGGTGGCCGCCTCGTGGAACGTCTTCAGGTGGTACCTGCAGCGGGACAGGGCGTCAGTTCAGTGGCAGTGCAAAACCGGTGGTCGAGAGTTCGATTCTGACTCGGTTTTGCATTTTTATTATTTCTAAAATTACTATTTTCTACATTTCAGTTTGAACTGCAACATTTGCTTGTTTTTTTTAGTTTCTTATCTAATTTTTTTTTCTGTTTTTTATCGTAATTTTTTTTTTATTCCTTCAATGGATCGACGCCAAATAGCCTTCCTTAGCTTCTATAGAAAGATCGACACCGAACCGCCACCCAATCACGTATCGTCATATCATATCAATGTATTTCCTCTGATTCCGATCGCGGAGGATGTCGGTATTAGTAGACGTCAGGTGTATATTAATTGACATTAATAATCCGATACACGTGATACGAATCGATATGAACCTTGTGCGTTACGTGATAAGGCCGAAAATCATTCGCATCAACCGTCGTGATGGATGAACAGATGTGCTCGGATATAACCGTACGTGCATCGATAACATTTATCATTGAACCTGGGACATTTTGTAGGTCATGATAATCCTTGGCCGGCAACACGCGTCCGGTACACACACACACACACACACGCGCACACACAGGTGCGGTAATAATAATAATAATAACTGGGGACAATACCACACACAGCTATCTGATTGCAAATTAGGCAATTGAACGACTGAGTTATGGTAAGCCTACAGCTGATAAACATACATATATACATACGATGTAATATCATATAGATCTCGGTGGGAATCGAACCCACGACCTGCAGTCGGGGTCTCTGACCGCTCGACCATGAGCCCGGGCAAACGGTACTCTCGAACGGTGGTATGAATAAAATAAAAACGGAGTAGTAAAACGAAAATAACTATACACGTAACTAGCCGTGCCTCGCGGTGTTACACGCGCAGATTTCGAACCCGCAAGCATATTGGGATAAAAAATATCCTACACTCGTTCCCGTCCTTCAAGCTATCTCCATACCAAATCGCATTACAATCGAACGAGCAGTGAACGTGAGAAAGCATAACAGAGAACAGACAGAGAGATGTTTAGATAAAAAATCAGCGGCCAGCGAAAAAAGAATTACATTTTAACGGCGTTAATATTGCGAATGAGTCGCGATATAGCGACGATTGCGATCCGATGACGAGGCGACTGCGACCGAGCGGTGCGGGGCCACGGTCAATGTTACCGCGCGCGCGACTCGAGGCCGCGCGTGATATGGTCATTTGCGAAAACGCGAATCTATGTACATGTAAATAAAATTGAAATGTCTGTTTGTAATCATTGCACAGTATAAAAGAATGTCGCTTTCCGCAGTCTGTCGCTATATATGCTTAGATCTTTAAAAATACGCAACGTATTTTGATACGGTTTTTTTAAATTGATAGAGTGATTCGAGAGGAAGGTTTATATGTATAATAGCGTCCATTAATTAGTAAAGAAATACTGTTATTTTTGAGGTTTCTAATGTGATGTCGTAAATAATTACACTTTTTGCGGCGGGTGCGGGACGAAGTCGCGGGTAAAAGCTAGTACACGTGTAAATAAAATTGAAATGTCTATTTGTAATATCGATATTATAGTTTTTTAATGAGTGCAAATATATATAAAGGACATATAACAAAAAAGCTATATTTAAATTTTCTGTTGTGGATGTTCTACGAAACGGCTGAACCGATTTCGACGTAACTTTCACTGGCAGATAGCTTATGTTGTCAGCAGTAACTAAGGCTGCTTTTAGTGATAGTGTTACAGTTCATAGCCAACTAAAAACAGTATTCCTAGCGGGTGAATCCACCGACGCAACTGGCATCCATACTAATATTATAAATGCGAAAGTGTATTTGTTTGTTATAGTTTTTTTTTTTGTTTTTTAACATATTTATAATTATCTTAATTTATTTTATTATCTGTTATTTAATTATGTAATGTATATAATAAAATTTGCTTGTCCTTCTTTCCGGTCAATTCGGAGCAACGTAGCGATGTGATTTTCGGTATGGAGATAGTCGAAGCGTTGAAGAGTGACATAGACTACTCTATTACGCGGAAATATATCGAGTTTTCACAGGATATCACGTTTTAATCAATTAAGTACTACAGATTACAATTACGGTCGCAACGATGGCAAAATATGAACACCACGCGGACGAATCCGCGGTTAACAGCCAGTATGCAATATAATATTATACAATCATCAATTCGTACAGATATTTATCGTTCACGTGTGTGCAATTGTTTTCGTCAATTGTTGAAACAAAAAACTGATTGAAGTTATGACCTTTTTTAATGAATATCACTATCAAGTTGCGTCGCTGGGACACTGCCTCCCCTAACATACGCTGGATGGCACAGTCGGGCTGGGGGCTGTGTTGTAGGTTATAATCATAATCAAAATATCTATATATAAATTATTGTGTATGTGTATGTTTATCAGCTGTCCGTGTACCATACCACAGGCATTCAATTGCGTAATTTGGAATCGGACAGCCGCGCGTGGAATCGTTCCCAGTTATTCTCACTTATTTCCAGTTATTGTCTGTTCGAGCGGTGAGTTTTATTAATAATCATGAACGAACTAACTCCATGTACGCCCGGAGCGTCTTCTGCATGATCTTGTTCTTGGGGAACACGGCCGCGGGCACGCCGATGCTGATCTCCGAGATGTCAGCGGCGGAGTCCCACACCTGCGCCGCTATGCGGTCCATCACGGGCTGGTAGCTGGAAAGTATACGGTTACAGTTTCAGTATGTGCATAATCAACAACAACAACAACAACAACAACAACAACAACAACAACAACAACAACAACAACAACAATTCTCTATTGCACACCACATACATACATACAGAAGAAATGGACCGTACAGAAGAATGGATCTGTTACAGACGGACCTAAAAAGCTTGTGTGAAAGAGAGAAGAAAAAAAACGTGTGTGTCCTTTGTGTGTAGAATACAAGCTTCTGTATGTGTGTAAGTGGACGGTACATTATTGCAAACGGTCCGGTAATTTGATGGGCTATTACTCATTTGATCGTATCAAACAATAAAATATCACTCGATATAACGTGAAAGAAGATTATCATGATTCACCACGCAGCCGGGTCACTGATCTTTGCAGGCCGCTTCCAATGACCGACCGCATGCTCGTTAACGCTAACTCTTCGAGGTGTCGCGACAGACGCCCAGACTCACCGCTCCTTATCCTGCATGACGTGCGCGCACACCTCGCCCCACAGGTAGCCGCCCACGGAGAAGCCGTGCACCACCATCGGCTGCTCGCTCTCGTTCGCAGCCATCAGTCTCATCAGGTCGCCGGCCACCAACTGCAATGGTATAAAGTGACACTTTTAAATTTCATTACTGTTTTCACAGATCCCTAAGCCTGGGCGGCGAGCACCAATTGACTTGCCTCGTTGTAGACTGGGTTCGATTTCCATCCACGACAAACATTTGTGTGATGGGCACATTTATTTGTTCTGCGTTCGGTCGTAATAGACATATCTGTATAAGTATTCTATTGCATTTATATATGTTTATCAGCTGTCCTGTTACCACAACGCAAGCATTCAATTGCCTGATTTAGCATCGGATAGTTGTGTGTGGAATTGTCCCCGGTTATTAATACTATCTCTATCCTTACAGACTCGGCGAGTTCCGTTCAGCTTGGTCACTCTCTTCAGTCTAAAGATCACTCTCTTCATACATGTTGGTTGGTACACACATAAATAAATGCATGTGTAAGTCTTAAGCAAGTGTTTGTATAACAATTGTTGACAGACCTAATACATAAATCAATAGGTCGTCAGAGAGGTTTTCGAGAGACTCATTACAATATATTTCTCTATTTGTACGTATACAAGTATATTTGTATAGACACAAGGTTTACACGTTTCACCATTAGGTACAAAGGTCTCGTTACCCATCGGGGAGGGGGGACAACCTTCAAAGGTCGTGCTTCCTTGACAGAGATGGATAATGTGGGATTCTTACCGCAGTGAAACTCCTTCGCTGCCCTTCCTCTAACCTGTTGAAGGTCTATAAGATCTCTTTAATTATCGGTCTTGTCACCTGCGAGCCCTTCATCGGCCACATGAGCTGCCACGGGGTGCACGACACGGAGACCACGTCGAAGCCCTGCTCGAGGTACAGCGCCGCGTACTTCATCACGTGCTTCTGGCGCGCGAGCAGCCAGTTGATCATGATGCACATCGGCCTGTTCAGCTGCTTGTCGAACCTGGCGGTGGAGTGACACGATCAAACTGACCTCTTGGTCAAGCGACCGCGGCTGCTAAACCGGGGTCCGTGGGTTCGAGAATGATTTGTGTGATGAGTACTTTTGGTTATTTTTATTATTGAAAACGTGATAAAACCAACACACTGTAGAGTTCTGGATATTTTTTTTCTGATGTGTGAGAATTCTGCTAATTCTGCCTTGACCACCATGGTAGACCATGGTCTTATGAGACGAGACCTAGCCTAATGATTTCATACCAAAACCTATTCCACAATTTACAATATGTCGGCTAGAATTAAAACGACCATAATGTGGACTATCGAAATCGACTTAAACATGACAAAACGGTTGAAGATACATATAGACAGCACAGATCTAGTTACTTATTGTTCGTATGAACTGAATCCATAATATATGTCGCAGAGGGCCAAAGTGTAGACCATTAGCAATTTAAATCACACTAATTGGAACATCCCCACCACTGACCCAAGTGGTGGAGCAACTGCTGAATAATAATACTAATTAACAGTTATTTACTCACGACAGCGACACAGGAATACAATTAAAAGACTACAAAAAAGTAAAAAAAAACGATTTTGTTTATTTTGGAACTGATTTCGAAATGTTTCTCATAACATTCAAGTAAGGAATACAAATTATTTCTAGACCTTAAGCCATTGATTAGAGCTATATCGTGTACTGAACTGGCTGGTTATGTAATGCATTGATTTTTTTTAGTTTAAACCCTTTCATTGGTCCACTGCTGGACCGGATCTTCTCTCACAGCGAGAGGTTTTTAGGCTGGCTACCACGCTGACAAGTGCGGATTGATAGACTTCACACGCCTCAGAAAAAAATACATACTTTGAAACATCTCTAAGGTGTGCGGGTTTCCTCGCGATGTTCTCCTTCAGCGTTATAGCGAGTGATATTTAAATTTTAGTTATAAAACGCACGTGCCAGGATCGATCCCGGACCCCCCGGGATAGTCACTCGTGTAAATACATGTTCATTTCAATGTCGGTATGATATGTTACTCACTTCATAGTTTTGGGGTCGGTGTCGATTTTCACCTTGTCCTTGGTGATGTACTGGATGTTCTTGGTGATGTCCTGGGTGTGCGCGCCGCGCTCGCTCGCCACCATAGCGAGAGGCGCGCACGACAGCAGTGGCCGGAGGGAGACCTGCTCGCACACACATTGAACATATATAATTGGTAAATAATGCATTGAAATCCTGTATATTAGATTTTGTGTAACGAAGTTTCTTAACGCGGCTTGCGGTAGGCGTTGAATGGTAGTAAATATTTAATGTATTTTTATTTTCATTCCCTGAATTTGTACGCCGTAAAAGGCTAAATATGGCTTGGACTAATAATGTTGTAACATCTTTATATGTATGTACCCATATTTGTACAAATAAACGTCTTAGTCTTTGCCTTTGTCTTTGTCAGGAACTTGCTTTCTGACCGGGTTTCCTCGACGGCAAACCTACTATTTTATTTCATCCTACATCTCGGCACAATTTTCTTAGAGAACTGCGCATGCCTTGTATAATATTCTCAATATACGTAGACGAAAACATTAGGTAGGTACATTACGCACGTTTATTGCTACTTTATAAAAAAAGGTAGTATCTTAAAATATATATCGTGAATCACCACGTAACTAGGATGTAAAGGGCAAAAAGTTACAGCCTCGACGCCGCGGAAGGTCAACGACCGGCCGGGACGATCTATTTGCGCCTTGAACATTTACAGGTTATATTAGTATTACGTAAAAATATTCATAAGCTTTATGATTTACGCTATATACTAACAATTTCCGTTTTCATATACGTGTATCTTCTTATCACGATTATAATAGAGGAAATATAATCGAAAGTAATCATAACTGCACATTTTTTAATATAGTAAAGTTTAATTTCCGTATATACGCAATAATAAAAATGGATTGTATACACGAAATAAATAGAAAATATTGGTCCGTAAAATTTAATGAACTCTCCATTTTCCGTTTTTTTTTTTCCTTTGCTAACTATTGACAAGCAACAGTTATCAATAAGGACGTTTTGAAAAAAAAAAATCAATTTTAAACTTTATGATCGAATTTCAAAAAACGGGCTAACTCTAGTACATAAGTATGTAATGACGTATTAAAATCTGTTTATTTACATATATATATATACCTACACTTATACATACGTTGGTATATATAAAAAAAGATTGGGAGTTATTGACACAAACGCCATAATCAACAGACAGAATATCAATGATATTTAGTAATAGGTAGTTACGGGTACAAAGTCCAATTCTTATTGATAAACGACCACGAAGCCGGCGCGTGAACCGCTTGGCATGGGAAAAATAATAGGACAAAGACCTTTATTCGCATAAGTGTGGGTGCATTTAGAGATTTTACAAAATTATTAATTCGATTCATTTTTTGCCATAAAAGAATAGGATTGATAATTTAATAATTTAATTTCAACACTTTCATTGTTCTATTAATGGACACAGGTCTCTCGTGGTGATAAGGCTTTAGGTCGCCAACCACGCTAGCCAAGTGCGTACTGGCATACTTCACGCGTCATTAGAAAATAAAATTCAATAGTGTATTAAATATCTAATGTGTAGCAGGTCGCCTCGCGATGTTTTCCTTCGCGCTCCGTTACGGCGAGTGACTTGAATTTAAATAAAACACAAGTGACTTTGTCAAATTAGAGGCACGTGCTGGGATTCGAACCCGAAGTGGACTGACATTAAAACCACTAGGCTATCAGTGCTTGAATTTGTTATGCTGTAATATTAATCGCCCGTGAATATTAAATGTACTTGGCTTGTCAGTCACGTGAATGACTGAAATACATATTATTCATAACTTGAATCGTTTCACGTTTAAGACAATGATCGTTAAAAAAAAAAAAGAAATATTAACATAACACAATCAACTCATTGTATTTCATACAACATAAGATACAATAAACGTAATGTTTTCCGCTATTTTTCTTCACCGTTATAAACATCAAACATTTTTTTTTTTTTAACCGACTTCAAAAAAAGGAGCAGGTTCTCAATTCGTCGGTATTTTTTTTTGTAGAATTATATCATTGTCTATGCGTACATCCATGAAAATGCACGAATGTAAAAATACGTGAGAATCACAAAAAGACACAAAAAACGCGAAAGGAAAACACTCTGCATAGCAACAGAGATGAGGCCGAAAATAACGCATCTCGTGCTGTATAAGGATCTTTGTTTCGTTTGAATCATAATTTATCGGCGGGCAGTATGTCGATCGCGGTATAAAACCTTGAACTTGCAATATACCTAATTTGCAGTATAATTATACTGCTACAACAACGGCATAGAAAATACTGGCCACCAAGATAGATCGGTGTTTTACGAATTATATGCTCTCGATAAAATGTACAGTAATAAGCGACTGGCTCGATTTTATTGCCAGAAAAGAAAAAAAACAAAATCTACAGTGTTTGTTTTTTTTGTTTCGGAGCGCCCCGGAATTCATAACGTGACTTGTAACTATGAAGTCTTAGATCCCAGTACAGAGTGGTACCGAGTGTTAATTGGTAAGGATTTGTTGCTACCGAAATCGAACGTGAAAAACCGCGCCTTATCGGCAGAATCATTTCGGAACTCAGAGCCACTTTACTTTAGACGCCGAATATAACCTTCACCTACACCGGTCCAATGTTGTAATTATAAAACATATCGGATGCAACGGTGATATTGCGTGCATTGTGCGGCAATTTCCACTGCGTCACGCCGTATCGATGCAGTGGTCGCCACACGTGTTTTGATATGTGCATTGTACATTACTAGACAGGCACACAACGATTGGCATGATGCCCGTTGTGAACCGGTAATATGTTGCAATTATATTTTCAACTGTTATAAATACGTAAACACGAGAATAGTCGTACGCACTTATGTTATTTAAATATTGTTCGAGCATGCAAGTAGTGGATGTGCTTAAGGGCGGGTTGAATTTATTTGCAAGCTTTAAATTGCACACTTTTATTTCATTTTAATTATCCCTACAATCCATTAAAGACGTTGTTTAAAACAATATTAAATGGAAAAATGTTAGTTGGTGGGTTGCATCATCGCTTTCCATCAGGCCAGATTGTGGCTAAATGCTCACCAACCAAGTTAATAAAAAAAATCTACATTATGGATATGTAATATCCCAGTTAAGAGATAAATAGAAGCACCTAACAGTACAAATATGCAAAAAGCATACAGATAATATAAAATATGTTACACCATTGCAACATTTAAAAAACGTAACATCACGCCTGTAATCCCATAAGGGGTAGGCAGAGGAGTGTAGTACACCCCCACAATTCACCAGTTACGTTTAAGTCCCACAATGGAATAG
>DWDX01002559.1:0-15001 GCA_018245675.1 Agara michaeli
CACTACTAGAAATTCTAAATTAGAAAAATCCAACAGTACCCAACCCGGGATTTGAACCCAGGACCTCCCGATCGGCAATCGCGCTAGCAACCGCCCGACCAACGAGGCAGTCGATATTACTTATGTAGATATTTTTATTACACACAGACACAGAACAGACAAATGTGCTCATCACACAAATGTTTGTCCCGGGTGTAAAACGAACCGACGACCTCCGGTTTTGCAGTCGGGGTCTCTAACCACTCGACCACGAGGCCAGTCGGTCAACGGCAGCCGTTCAGATTTTGTCGCGGTCCACCTGACTGCAGTGTTCCGGTTGTCTTATTTGTATCTAATGAGAGCTAGTCTCTCTTTATACGAGAGATACTTTGAGAGCATGCATAGTAGTGTACATTTTTGTTTTTAAGTATAGATAAGCTTTTGATCGTCGGCTCGTTCGATGCAATGTTGCGTATGACGTAAAATGCTCCAATAACAGATGCCCATTAACTGTACATTTGTATGTGGCACGATAATTGGGACAGCGCACGGACCATCGCGTCGCAAACTAGACAAAGTCTGAACTACGGTGACCGGACATTCGTTACACTAATGTGCATTTCAAAATAAATTCTGGCACAAAACGAATACGCGCGTTAACGCCACACATATGTCTGGGGGTTCCCCGCGTAGTACGCACCAGACGTAGCGGCCGAGGAAGAGCGCGCGCAGCGGCGGCTCGGCCAGCGGGCGGAGCGCGCGCCGCGCCGCGCGCACGTACAGCGCGTCGCCGCTGCGGTGGTACGCGCGCGACAGCACCGACATGGCGTGCCCCTGGCTCATCGCCGAGTGCCTGCCGCCGATGCGATAGACACGCGATATAATATATGCCGTGGCCTCGTACAATATGTTAGTTACCGCCGTTTCACGGTTCCGACGGTACGTATGCTTCTCTGAACTCCATTTTATAATTGCACATAAACTGTCAGTACCGCGAAACGCATTACTTTCTTGTTTGCGCGCCCTCAATAACAAAAATGGGTTTGTCGAGTATGTGGGTAGGTAGGTAGGTACGTGCGAACAAAACGCTCTAAATAAGGTCACGTCGTAATATACACACTCGTAGATGCATATTTCTCATCGATTCCGTTCTGTGCACATTCTATGCGTCTCGGTTTATGTGTTATTTATAGAAATGTGCACAAGCGTATGTTTAACGAAACATTAAAATTGTTATAAGACACAACATAAACCTCACAGACCAATATCCCGCGCAATAAAAACGTTTAATAACATGTAAGCTCTATAAATACTTCCGATCCCGTATCGTTTTCATCGAAGACATCGTATACGTATAATAACCGACACGTTCCTCATCTAATTTGATCTTTATGGCTATAGGGAGAGAGATCGAATCGCCGGGGACGGCAGCCGACCCAGTCGACGAGGATAATTAAATCGGCGGAGTTGCGCGCGCGCAATAAAATCAACACACAAATAAGTCCAGCCGCACGCGACGTACCGGTTCATTAGATGGAGCGTCTGCGCGTTCATTAATCCATCACACACGTTCGCTTCTCGTCACAATTTTAGACACATCATAGGTGGCTCCTCTCGAACAAGAAAAGCGTAGACTGGTGACCGGTCAACTTTACACGGTTCGGAGTAAATTTTGAATCTGTTCAAGGTGTTATTTCATTTGGGGGCTTCGATTCGAATCCCAGACCTCCGGACTGCGAGGCTCAAAATGTTAACAATACGCTATTACTGCTTTTAAACTTAATTTAAAGGCAAACACTTATACGAAGAGATATATATTCAAATACGACAATTAATAACCAGAAAATATCCATTGAGCTTGGAATAACCATTACCAAACAGAAGTATCACGTTATATTTGAAACAACGTCAAGATATCATTATATTTTAGATAAAATATGATTGTACTAATTTACGAGGTGCTTCAGTTCCCACGCTTCCTTCTCGGTGCGGTGGGTAGTCACGATGATCAAATGATTAAAAGTCAGGGACAGAAACGAGTTCCGCCCATAAAGCAAATGTAACGCGTATTATCTAATTGAACGCTATTATAATATTCGACGCAATGGGCCCCTACCTAGGGTTGCCAAAATATATATATTTTTTAATATTTTCTATATCGTCTATATAACTCGTATACCGGTCTTTTATGCGTATATTTAGAAGATTAATTTGTTTATTAACAACTGAGGTTAAAGTAATTTTAATTAGGATCTCACTACAAACAATTCCTTGCAACGAACATCAACAATTAAATATCCTATAATAGATTATCATCTGATAAAACTACGATAGAGATAGATTTCTGATCTGAAATTTTAAGAGTTAATGACGAGCATTTGATAAAGTCCATTTTCATGATAAGATATTATTTGTCGTGTATGACTTTTATTATGTACGCAAATTTAGCGATATTTTTCAACTTGTGTGAGATTTACGACATTTCAAAGTTTGCCACTCGTGCCATTTGTTCATAACACGCTCATAAATTACAAACTTTGTGTCACTCTTTCCGATATTAGGCGAGAGAGAGAGAGAGAGAAAAGTGACAAGGCTTACAGTCATATTTAACGTGGAATAGATTAATGTAACGTTGGCCGATTACAACAATTTTATCAACAACAGAATCGTATGTAACAAAACTTCAACACCGTTTGTCCCGAGATAGAGAAGCGACAACCCTAGAGATGTATAATATATGTTTGCGAAAAGATAAGCGACAGTCGGCGGGTGTTATTGGCGAGTTATTGGCCGTAAACGACACGTTCGACCTCGCGCCGCCGCGCGCCGCGCGCCGCGGGCCGGCAGGCGATGTTTGCACGTCCAGTGTTTGTTCCGGCCGGACGCAGGCAAGTAAACCTCCGGATGACGATATCGCCTTATAAAAAAAACTGAACAGACGCTCTGTTGTTTTTTGAACTAACATTATGCACCCAGCGAAAGTCCGATTTCTTTCATGCGTCTGCTGTCATTGTAATTAATGAACGGATGTATTTAACGACAAATAGAAGTGAGGGTCGAACGAACCGAGCACGCGTGCACGCACACGCAACCACGCACACTCGCGCACGCACGCGCCGACACTGCCGCGCGTACGGCTCGTACTTTTAATACTCAGTGTAGGCCAACATTAGGCTCCAGTCTACAAAAAAAAACTGCGTACTATTTATATTGCGTCATATGAAAGATTACAAAAATTTTGTGGTCGGGGAAGAGTTTGTTACGCTTTTTCTTCAAAATTGAACGTAAGACGACGCGACGATTTAGATTCTGAATATTTGTATATTTTCGTCACGTAAGCAAAAAGCGTTCTGCCCGCTCCGGGCGACGTTCTCGCTTTTTGTGTTCACTTTCGTACTGACCAATTGTAGCATTCGACTCCTGAGGGCAGTCGTTTAAGAGTACTTCGTTCCAAACACTCACCAGCCGGGAGCCAGGTCGGGCACGGAGGGCGCGACGCGGCGGCGCGCGGGCACGGGCCAGCCGCCGCGCGCCCGCTGCTGCCGCACGAGCCAGCGCGCGGCCGCGAAGAAGTGCGCCATGTGCTCGCTGGACGACACGCGCACGCGCGCCACCGCGCCCGCGCCCGCCAGGATTATACTGGATATCTGCCGGACAACTGCACGGTGAGAACGACGCCACCGGCCACTGCGCGCTACTCCTAAATAGTGCATATAATAAAAATGCACGAAAACGAAACGAAAAACTAACGATTATGAAATTAGACACTTTTTACATATTTTGATCTTCGTTGGAAGTAAACAAAAAGGAAAAAAATCACCGTAACAGTACCAATAACGGCCGATTTACGTTCACGCACATACATTGTGACAATATACGTGCCGATAACAATTACAAAAGTAATTGCTTACCTTAAATTTATTTCTAGGCGATTTCCGCTTGGGTTGATCGAGGAGCGCCCAGCCCTTCTGCATGTCTATGATGAGATCCCGGGTGAGCCTCCTCCACTTCTGCTCCACTCCTATCCCGTAATATATATGGTCCTCCTTTTAAAAAGAAGTATGAATTCATGGAAACATTACGTGATGAAAGTGATATCCTATATATTAGCGTAGTCGGATAGATACCACATAACAGAAAAAGTAACTAAACTTCATTACGTAAAGTCACGCTAAGTGACTAAATCAAAATAGACTTAATGTTACTAAAAGATACGTGACTATCATGTACATAGATTAAAAGTTTGCACACCAATGAAAGTCGAAATCCGCGTCCATTTCTGGCATCAGTTAACGTTAGAAAGAAAAAAAAACAAAAGAAAAGTCAACAATACAAAAAATAATAAAACCATGTTGAAAAACAAAAGAGCAATGACCGTGTATCGACCGAATGGGCAATAGGACATTGTCAATACCTGCGCATAGATGAGCTGCGTGCTCGTGACGTAGTGCAAGTAAACGGTCTCCTTCTTGTCCTTGTTCTGCAGCACGACCGTCAACGACGAGTTCGGCTTGAACAGCACGTCCAGGCTCAGCACGAAGTCCTGGCTGATGTTCGCCTTCAGCCACACCTGGCTCGACGCGCGGTCGCTCGTCGAAAACTTTATAACGTTCGCGTTCAACTCGGCGTCGAGCTCCCTCGTCATCGTCGCGTCCTTGCTCACTGCCCAGTCCTCCGTGTACTTCTGTCCGTCGTCTATGATCCTCACGCGCGGTTCCGGTTCCGTGACGTTCTTGCTGTAGTGCGCCAGCCCGAACTGAGCGATCTGCGTGGGATAGAAAAACCCCCGGGGCTCCCACTGCGTCGATACCGGGACCCCTTCTATTCCGCTAATACATTTGACTCGGTCGCGCACTTCCACGTTGTAGTTCTCGAACGTGGTGAAGGTGCCGCGCGGGTCGTATTTCTTCTTCGGGTGATACACCTTGCTGTAGCTGTGCGACCACTCTAACTTCTCTACGCCGTCGGTGGATGTCATCTTGCCGTAGATCTAGGTAAGTTTTTAAATTCAAAAAATGCCATTCAAATATATACAAATAGTGCAAAACGTTTTTGCAATTTTTATCTACTCGTTTTTTAGTCAAAATATATTAAGCGAACATATTTTTGATATCGACAGGTCACGTGAGCGGTGAACCGACTTTAGATACAACTAAAGTCCATTGTTCTTTCACACGAGAACATAAGAATGCGAGGAGAGTTGCGCGCGGAGAAACACAATCAGAGCGACGGTGCCTCCGCCGACCATATCTAAAATCAGATACTCTACGATGTTTAAAGTTTCATGGACAATTAAACGTTGGTCGATAGAGATTCGTGTAGCGCACGATGTACGAGTGTGGTTATTACATTACACGATTTTTACTTGACGTTCCTGGCCGGCCGGCGCTAGTCGCGTATATAGTCGCATGACTTACACGAATAACGATTGAAAGGCCGCGCGTCGAGCTAAATGTAATATTAAGTACGGACATTATTCCATTTATATTGGTAGACTTGTGAATTACGAGCGCGGTTTAGGCAACAGTGCGACCTTTAGGCCCTCCACTAAATGGATACATTTAATTTAGGCTAAATGCAGGGAATTGGCCTCATCCGCCCTCGGGAGTCATTTCAATTTGTCATTTTTCGAATATACGAGTACACGCGGCTTAAAAGAGAATGCACATTGAAAATTAACTAGGTATAAAAGAAATAGGTATAAAACTAACGTGGGATGTATCAGGCGGACTCGTGGCTCAACCTGCAGCTCTGCCAGAACTTGAAACTGACAAGTTGTAATATTAAAGAAGGGTGTAACTGTGACACAATAATTGTACGGTATCAAGACCACGTTAACTCCGACTAGTTGTCCAGTTTATGAGCGGGATGTGTCCTAGTGTATAGGATTAGAGGAACATTTGCGACTGATTTTAAGGTATAATAATCATAGACTTACCTCAAAATACTTGCGTATAAAGGAGAAAGGTATGTACACTTCGGCCGCGTCTCGCTTGCACGCCACGGAGTACTCGCCGTTGATCGAGCACTCGATGTCTTCGCTCGGCGCCCGCTCCGATATCGCGTTGGATAGGATCGAACCTACTGAAGAATTTACGATCTGTTGTATTTCTAATATGTGCTTAAATAAAATTAAGCATAAAATTTACAATTTGCATTTTTTCCGTGGCGTTCTCAAAAATACGGTCAAATATTTATGATGATTGATCACATTGAATACAACAGGTTTACAATTTGATCATTGTGAAGGTTACTTGTCGTACAAGTAGCTAATACTAAACTCACGTCATTGAATTCATTGAATAAGAATACAAATTATTTCAAATTATCCATTTAAGTACAAGAAAAAAGGAAATGACAAAATCTGTTCTTTTTGATATAAACAAACATTGCATATCAAAACCATGGAATGGTTCGTTTTCATTTTCCGATAAATAATCGAGTTTATACGAAAAAAGAAACCGTTTATTTCGCGTGTTCTGTTTGTTCACCTGTTCGCCTGTTTATATTGTTTAAAGTAAATCGATATTTACATTGAAATAAAGGTGAAACCGCGAAAAAGGTCGCACTCACACTTTGTCGATATCCTGTGGCCTATCGGTCCCATCGGTATCCTGCGGCTGATATACCAATTTTAATAAGGTTAAATAGTCTAGATTCTGTTGTGCGATATGACTCATATGTTTACTACTAGACGGCAGTGGTAAATAACTTATGAATCACGCTATTAACATATTTAACGATTTTTAGACAGGATGGGAACCAAAACAAAAGTTGTGAACAAATACTTTTTAATCCAGCTGAGTACATGGTTTCATATACATCTTGTGAGTTCAGTGCAGTTTTTTGGGAACTCGATCATCTGAACATAATATGTATTTCAAAATATGGCATATTTAGTAAGCACTAGAACTTGTTATTCATTATATGCATACGTCTGCTGCTTTAACATTCCCTGTGTTGTGATATAAATCTTGGCAAAATCTTGGCATGTGCAGTGCGGGACGTTTTTTGGATGCCAAGATTTCTGCCGATAACGGAACAAACGTAACATGTCGAAACAAATTAGATGTTTCACGATTCAAGGAAAAGTTTAATTGATTACTTCGTTTCAATCGTGGACGTGGCGAGTAGCCGTTGTTAATCTGTAATAACCATATACATAATCTCTTTAGGGGTGTCCAAAGTAAGCTGCGTCAGGGTAAATCGACCAAATTGTTCATTTACAGTAGTCGTTCACAAGAAATAATGGTGCAATATATTTAATAGTACTCACTGGGTCTCCGGGCTAGGTCGCCGCAGCGGCTCCAGTAGAGCGTGAGCAGCATGACGGCGACGCACAGCGCGGCGAGCGCCACGCGCATGTTCAGCCGCAGCAGCATCATGGCGCCCGCGCGACACCAGGTACTCACTCATAGCCCCGACTTGATCCACCGCGCGACACTCGCTCCGCTCGTTGGCAGCCCTCGCATCGCCTGGACGAGGAACAGTTTATTATTTATCAAGAATATTGAGTAGTGGTCGTTAATAAGCAGTAGTGCATTATTAAAATAAACATTATTTACGACGATGGTGAAGGAAAGTATTGTAAGTGAGCCGTGTCGGTTTCCTTATGATATTTTTGTCCTTTAAATTTCTCTAAGACATTAGTTATCCGGGCAGCCTGTACTTGGCCACCGTGGCAGATTATAGTTTTTTCTTAACAATAGAAGACTTGTATGCAAAGATGAAAAATTTAAATGTTTGATGATGAAAGACGGTGTTGTGTAGCTGGGTATGTGACGTAAATTAGGACGATAGGCTCCTAGACTTTCACTCGTGCGATGAGTTTAAGTTTTAGCAGATTCCCGTCTTTTATTACTAGCTGCCCGGTATAACATGTAGATTTTATAGAAAAACATGTAAGAGGTTTAGAAACAATTAATTAGCTACACCACAGTGAAATCTGAGTCTGCCGTGGAACTTCTCTAGGCCAACATCGTATCTGGATGCAATTTTGGCCAATTACTGACTACTCATGAGACTTTATAGCAATTACATGTCACTATGTTGCATTGCATAACTATAAATATATATGATTTCACCCAATGATATAATTGTTATTGCTCTATACTACTATTCATTAAAATTAGTCCCCACATTGCATTAACAATGACAAACCATGAGACGGCCAATCCAATTACTACTCTTCTGTGACTAACATTTCACAAGTTATTTACGTCTATCAGTGAATAAAATATATTTTTCTACAGTAGTTACAATCAATATAAGTTTAGTTACTTAGATATAGGAATACAATCTCGAATGATGTCATGACTGTTAGATAAAGTTCATTTGTAATTCTAATCGAGAGTCAACTGTCTACACTGCAGCATGTTTAAAAAAACTTCCTGCATGTAAATTATCTCTTGATGAGATAATTATGGATACTGACGATGAAACCGCAACATGGTGTTGTTCAATATTAATCTGATATGTAAGCAACGTCTTATGTGTAAGTGAACATCTTGTGTAATATACTTACATTGTTTATGTTAAACATGATGAACACATTTATTTTCTACTAGGTTTTGGTCGCGGCATTGGTCACAATCATTATGAATTCATTAATTTCCACCAGTGATTTTTGAGAAAATAAAAAAGTCTCTTTGAAGATAATTAATTATTTCTTATAGTTTAAATTATACAATTATATGTGAACATGATATTCTAGCAGGCCTCGGTACCGTAATGGCTTCCTGCGGCTGTATTCAATCTCGCTTGGCATTAAAATACAATTGGAGATCAATCATGGAGATGTTACAAATGAACCAAATTACTATGGTGAATCGAAAAAGTTGCAGTGTTGTTTCTAACACACCTACAAACTCTGAACATAGTAATGCCGTTCATTACTTATGATTTAAAAAATATGCGACAACCAAGATAGCTAGGGTGAATTTACAAATGATTTGCACATTTAAGCTTATATTGCATTACATATTGCATTGCACATATAACAGAAGTAAAACAAAAATGTATCAAACAGTTATCCCAACAGTGTAGCGGTTTCCTGAACGTGTAGTATCTCTAATATAAACTACCCCAAGGACTAGTTTTATGAACTCACTAACTATATTTGAAGTAATATGGATCTAAAAGTAAACATGTTAAGCCAAACATTACAGTTTACGGGAATGTATTTGGTAAGAAAAGATGTTATGACCACAGGAAAAAACATTACCTTCCTAATGCATATGAATAAACTTAAGAGAATAGAAGAGTAAATACATATATCTGTGGCTTAGTTTAATGTATAAGTATGTACATAATGGTGAATATTATTAATTAGTCATGTCTGGAATATCAGCTCTGTGCAAGTCGGCCAATGCAATATTTAATGTGTTTACTTAAAAAATCTGTTAAAGCAAATACATATAATTATCAGAACTTTTAAACTTAATAAAGAACTTCTCAATTACATCGCATTTTTTATTTATTAAGGCATTATGCAATTTTCTAGATTATTTAGAGCAGTAACTAAAAACGAAGGTCTAATAAGGTCAAAATCTATGTGGAACTGGTTCTGTTTAAATTGCGTGGGTGGTATAAATATTTATCTAAGTGCATGTGCTTTCCGCTTCTTTCTTGTATAATACAGTATATGTTAAGCATTTTACCTATATACAAGATTTCAGAGAAAGTACTTAATTGTATCCAAAAATGGTATAAAAAATTAAAAGCAATACATACTTCACTCATAGTAGCTCCATTACTTTGATTGTATATCACGTAACTAATTGGTTGGCGTATTAGAAACACTGCACAATTACATTGTAAATTAAACACACGACTAAAGCATGTGTGCAGGTTGTTTGAACAAAACTTTCACTAATATTTTCCTTTAAATATTTACGGTAAAAAGTTCAAACTCGGTCAACGCACTTCCATCCGTACGTGTAGTGCAGTTTGCTTTGACGTTGACAAAAAGTGACATGAAGATATTTTTGACATTTGAGCTGTCTCAGGTTCCAGGATTGACTAGAACAGTGAGTAGTAGTACAGATTAAACAAAGTGATATTCATTTCAAGTTAAATTTAATTTTGTATTCCATTTCATTTCTACATTCATGTTTTATATTAGTCAAACACTATAACACATATATAATTTAAAAAATATTAAAAGCTCATTAATTAAGGGAATACACTTAAAAGGTTCATTACCTAAGTTGATTTGTGGTTACTAGGTTTCTCTGAAAAGGGATACCTACCTATATGTATAAATTTCAAAAATGGAAGTTCTTAAAGGTATGTCAATCTTGTCATTTGTAGTAAATATTTTGTAGTATTATAGTATATATAGTACATTAGTTTTTTTGATGTAACTTTTTATGTAATAATGATTTCAAAATTATTAAAACCAGTTATCCACTTGCACAAAAATGTTTTGTTGAATCGAAAAGTGAATGAACCGTTTACATTGCTATGTCGAAAAGTGGGCGAATTGCTGCCCCCCAGCCAATACGACATTCCTTTACCAAAGAGATTTCACCTTACGTATGCGTTGAAAGAATACTGGGAGATTATACCATTATTTATTACTACGTGTACAAGTTTAACAATCATGTGTATATCTATTGTATGGGCATGTAAAAACAAGGTGACTACTTAAGACTTTATACTTTTTTATCGTTCCTGTGTTCAGTAAATCGGATCTCCACTCAAAATGTGAAGGGTTAAGGCCATAGTTTTTCACGCTGGGCTTGTACTATTCACTACTTATTCTAAAGTCTTACATAGAGAACTTAGAAATAAACACAAAGCCTCAATTTACCGGTGTTTGTTGACAGGTGGACGTAGTGTTTACCACCCATAACCGTAGAAATATTTCCCGAACTATGGATCTACGAAATCCATCAATCCATAAAATAATAATAATTAATCAACGCTACGAACCCTGGCCAGAAATGCAAGACGTACTCGACAAAATGGTAATGGCGGAGAAGAGGGCATTAGTGCGCATGCAGTCATGTGCACACGCATAAAAAAATTATGACCCTTAACCTTTATATTTTTAAATAAAATCTACGTAGTGTGGTAGTAATTGAAATTGGAATATAAAATTTGTCAGTGATCTGTGTTTTTATTACTAAAATTCTAGACGTGTTACGTAACAATTATTTTAAGTAGTACAAAATGGGGCATAATTATTTGCAACGGCAATGCCATAATAAGCTGTTATAATTTTTTCTAATCAATCGGTCGCATCTGCTAGGCAGTAAAACTTGGGAATGCTATTTTCGTTGTTGGGACGGCTGCAATCCTTTTTTCGTCCCAGTCCTGGGCACGGCTGTCCCCTGCAACAGAGGGAGACGTAGAGTATACTCCACGATGCTGCTCAAATGCAGAGTGGTGAAGGGAGTTCGTTGTCAAGATCGGTTTAAAAGTCAACGCGTTAATAACTAGCCTGACGGAGTTAGTTGGGCTTGCGATTTATTTCTAGTTTTACTTAAAAGGTCTCACTTAACAGCTTAATCGGGGGCTGCACAAAGCACCGAACGAAAAATGTAATACAGCAAGACTGCTGACAACTTTACGACTCTACTACCTACCTGTATCTTCTCATAGTTGTATAAAGAAGCAAGAAAGCCGTTAATCGTTAATGATTTACGAGATTGGAGCGCCGTACATTGGTCTCGAATGTCTCCAATATTATCTGTGGCTGTAACAAAGCCGGGGACCCCAACTAGCTTAGCTACAGCAACGAGGAGCTAGAGTATAATGACAATTAGGGTCATATGTAGTTCAGATTACGGTTGCATCCTAGTACCGTAAACGCTGGCATTGCACTACAACCCGCTTCGAATCAAAGTTCATCGAGAATATTTCAATATATCATAATATTTATACAACAACAAAAACTGTACTTGTGTTTATTTGATAAGCTTTGTTGTTTTTGTACTCTAGTAATCCATTCCTGCTTCTACAATCTCAAGATGTCTCAAGTAGTTCACTGCGTCTGCGTTACTATACAGCTTTCCTGATAATTTTAGTACCCAGAAATAAGGAAAGAGAAATAATAATATTGAAATAAATTAAAACAATACTTTAATTTTTATTGAACAATACTTAAGATATACGAACAAACACTTTCCATTTTACATTGCGTTACAAGACATTTATAGGAACATTCTGGGCTTATACATTGTCGGATGTTTATTGAAATTCGACTGGTCCCTTCCCAAAAGCGTTCTAAGCAGTACATTCCGCGGCGAGAACGGGTTTCGCTTGTATAATATTTTTTTGAGCATTGCGTCTCTCATTTTAATGTTGCCTTCTGCTAATTGCTTTTGGGTTTTGTAAGAAAACTGAAGTGGATCTGTATTATTTTGCATTGCTTTCCCTTGCATATTCTTCCAATCAAATAGATTCTTCACATTTTTTATCTTAGACGCCTCCGTGGAGCTCTGCTTTCGTAAGGGCGTTTTTGTTTTCCATTCGGGTGCCCGCATTTTGTTGGTGATTTTTTGTAATAAAGAAATCTTTCTAACACTTTGTGTGCCTATACTCTTTACTTCTATTTCTTTTAAACATAGAGGCAGTCGTGGCGATATGTTTCCGTAGTGAGGATCGTAATAATTTGCAAAAGGTGCCATTGGCCTGTCACACGGCGATGGGCAATGCGATCGCATACATTGGTTATGCGGTTTTTTTCTGTTGAAGTCCTTCATTTTATTGTGCACGTGAGTATGTGAATAACACGTTCGGCGGTTTCTGCAAGGTGTTTGAATGGAGCGTACGTTGCGTCTGTGTTTCTGATAATAGGGATATGAAGGTGCAGTAGGGATAGGTTGGAAATATTTCTGGTCGTGTACGTTATAATTGATGATGTGCTGCTGAAACGGCGACTTTGACGGTTTCGCAATTTCTGTACTACTATCAGCTTCGCTGAGCTCTTCAATAGCCTCCTTTTTATTCTTTTTGACAAGCCCGATGGCTCTTAAAATGTTTTTAAATCGAAATCTCTTTTTCTGTAATGGAATGACAAATTAAAATAATAAATAAATAAGGTTTCAAGATGCAGGTTTTCTTACGAGGGTATCCTTCACAAGTATTTTTAAGTTATAAAACTCACATTACTTTGTAAAATTAGAGGTGTCTGCCAGGATTAGCACCCAGAGCCCCTACACTAGAAGATCTGTATTCAAACCACTAGGTTATCAACTTTGAGATCAGACCGCAGTATGTGGGGGCTCATCTTATTATTATTATTAATTAATATTATTTAGTGAAATTATTTACTTACCTTATGAACAGTTGTATTGTTGCTATAATTAGATTCAGAAGATGATTCTATTGTGGCACCTTCCTCGCTACTATCCTTTTCAAGGACAGTATCGGAATTAGCCACTTTCGTTTGTCTATTCGTATATATTCGAGATCCAATGGCCTCGCAGCTCTTGGAGTAGCATTTCATCGTTGGTGTTCCTACTTTTGCATCATGCTTACAAGCTCTAGCACTACCGCCGATACTCCTTGATTTAAGTGTTTTCATCTCGCACCGATTTATTTCATTATTTGTAGTTGTCGAGTTGTTGGCTTTACAAGATACCTTATTGGGAATAGTATTAGGAGTTTGTGATATTAATTTGTGAATTTCTTGTATTAACTTTTGTGTTTCTTCTGAGTTTTCTTTATTTGCTGATTTACTAGATCCCCGGGTCGTTTCTTTCGAATCATTGGCGCAATTAGGACAAGTAAAGCTAGAACTTGACACTACAAAACCACTTTGCACACAATTAATTGGGCACACTGGAAGAATGGAATAACAGCAAGGATTTGGAAAAGGCGGCAATAACGATGGTCGACATTGTCCGATAATATTATTATTGTTAAAACTGTTTCCGCAGTTAGGGACTGCATTTCCTGTGTTCGAATGCTGTTGGGTTTCATTTAAATTGCATTGTTGTATAGCAGAATGAGAAGTAATGTTAATATTATCATTTTGTGATGTTTCTTTTTTTATTTCCAGAAGAAAACTCTGTAACATTTCCTTGATTTCACTTAGAGTTTTATCTGTTTTGTCGACTGACACGTCTGTGCTTTGTGTAGTTACAGTTATGTCATTATTGTTTGTACCTTGCTCATTTAATAGTGGGTTTTGTACGTTTCTCTGCAGTTCTACAACTTCTGAATTATAATAATTTAATTTATTTGGAACGTGTGTTTTTTGTAACCGTTTTCCATTTCTGTTGTGAGTAAAAACATCTGATGAAATGTTACTACAATAGCTATCATTTTGTATCGGTGATTTGTATTGTGTACTATGCCTTAATTGTTTTTTTACATTTAAGCCTTCCTCATCATCTGTGTGAAATTGAGCTTGTAGATTCAACCGTGGTCTCTGTGTTCGAGGAGATGGCAGAACTTCCTTGTACTTATTGTGCATCAATATGGTTTCTTCTGCAAATTTTTGTCGAGATTTAGGACTAGATTTTTCTTTTACCGGAATGATGTCATATATCGCAGAGTCATTATAGTCTTCAAATCGTTTTCTACGATTTGTTTGATGTTTATGTTTTCTAGAACTATAAAGTCGCGTGTCACATATGCTTCTTATATCCCAACAATCATTGCTGAACATGTATTTGGAATGATTACGCCGTTTGTGAATTTTGTGACAATAAGAACACAGCTCATCATCTTCTTGCATAGTTTTACGAAAAGAATATTCTTGATCCCGACAAACTGGCGCAGAAAACTGACTAAAATCAGAATCTCTTCTGCCGAATAATTTTATTGGCTTGTACTGTCGCCTGATTATATCAGCTATGAAATCTTGATCGAGTTCAGGATGTTCATGTTTATTTTTGTAATTCCTATATTTATGGCCTGCACGTCTTTGTGCTATGAGTTGTTCATTATTTTCTTTTGTTATATTTTCATTGGTGTCTAAATATTCCTGTTTGCAACCTTTCTTATGTCGGTATATTCCTGAACACCCAGCATTTTGACGACGGTTAAAAATTTTATATTCATTGGC
>DWDX01002560.1:0-14999 GCA_018245675.1 Agara michaeli
GCAATGAAATAAAAACCTGTCGTAACCTGTTTTATTTAGACTCCGCCCTTATCCGAAATTATCCGAAACTTTTATAATGGATACGGTTACGGTTTCGGATATATTTTTAGTAGTTTCTGGTGTAGATTCCTTCATTATTAACTTTAATGGTAGTTAGATTAGGACAATTTCTATCTACAGGCAGCAAGTTCTGCTAAAATATTATCAACTTCAACCTTTATCTCTTCTACAGCCAGCTATTTGCTATTGTCGTTAGCTAGCTAGCGATGATCTATACTTTTATAAATGGAAACAGAACGTTTATATAAACAACGACAAACGAAACGGAAATAAGTTTCTGTAATATTTTCATGAAGCGTCGAGGATTGCACAACGCTTTTTCTGGGGTAAATGGAAATAAAACCAAAAAATGTTGTGCTACAATTGGCAAAAAATAAAATTTTTAAAAAGGCACGTACAGCAAGTTTGTGGAGGCATAAATATGAATTTAAAAAAACGCTTTCTCTAAATACGAATGAAGTAATAACCCTTAAGGGGATTACAAGTGTGATGTTACGTTTTTTTTTTAATAACCGACTCACCTGCAAGCCAGCCCAGCGTCTTTGACCATCTGATCGCCGAGGAACTCCGCGAGCCGCTTGGCCGTGGATATGGAAGTGGACTTCTGGCCGCCGTAATCCTCCAGCTTCTTCGACATGGAGCGGTTCTCCGATATCAGCTCGAACAGCTCCGAGTCGGGCATGTTGCTGCCCTTGCTGTACAGAACGTCCAGCCAGTAGTCGGCCACTTTGGCGACGGCGCCGTAGCAGGACCTCAGGTCGTTCCCCTTGAGGAAGGCTTCGAAAACGGACGACTGAAATATCTTGATCAGCTGAAGCTCGCCGCGGCGTTTTACTTCGAAACCTGGTCACAAAAGAATAACTGGATATATTTTTGAAGTGAAAACTTCTATGACCGCGTTACACGACTTTATCAGTGAAAAAATCTACGGGTTCGTTTCAGCAACGTGCTGTCATTTACGTCTAATGTAATTAGTGAAATGAGCGCCATCTATACGACGATTAACTCAAACTACTGAAGCGATTTTAAAAATTCTTACACCTTTATAAAGTTACATTATCGCCGAGTAACATTGGTTATTTTTATGTTGTTTTCAGCAGTAACAAACAGACCAACATATATATATATATATATAAGCTTTATCTAATTTACTACAGCCCTATCTGAAGTCAACTAATATAATTTATTACCACGCACAGTGACTCAAAAGTGACATCGGATAGAACGTAGTACAGTAGCGATACTTTTCCAGACATGCCTTGGATGGAGGATTCTATCAGCTTCATATGAAGTCAGCATAAACCAGGTTACGTTAACGCATAGTTAATGGTCACCGACCTTTCAACTCGGCCAGCGAGCCGTCAAAGTTGAACACAGCGTACCGCTTCTTCAACTTCTTGCCTTCTTCTTTGGAAGCCGGCAGCACCATAGCGAGATAGGGTCCGTCCACTTCAAAGAATATCGAGTTCTCTGATCGCCGTTCATACGTCTTAGTGTCGGGGTTCACCAGTTCGTAGTATTGATCGTTTGTAAAGTGATCCTGAATACATTTGGAAAGTTCAAGATTACTGACAATATTACTAAGCATCCCTTGCCTTATAGATGCCAGTGTGAAAATTTAAGTACTGCATCTTAATAATATAACTTTTCTATAGCGCAGCATTGAAATATGCGCTTAAAAGAACCCGAGAATCGAGACTTCATTCAAATGAGTTGCAAATCTTTTATTTCATTCACAATACTTTAGAAATTGGAAGATCAAAATTATCGGACTAAAAAAGAGTTTGTTAAAAAATCACCTTAACCATGGCGTTCAGAACCGCATTGGGATAAGAGACATTGATCTTCTTCTTTTTCTGGTGCGTGGTGTGGATGGTCACGTTCTCCGGGAACGATGACGGTAAGATGCACCAGATACCTGGAAATAATGAACAGAAATTTCAAGAAATATCGTACAAAAACCTATCCCAAAAACATTTCTTTATTTATGTAATAACCTAAGAACAATAAACAAAACTTTTAACAAAAAAAAAACCGACTTTAAATGGAAAGCTATTCTAAAACAAATTAATGCGTACTAAAATGTACACAAATAATACAAGGTCCAATCTTGTTATATCAGTATAATGACTAAGGCATAAACAAAGGATTCCAATAGTATAAGATATAGTCACCGTCGGTGTCCAGTTCGAGCGGCCTGCCAACTTGTTCAATGATTTCTCTCGCACGCATTATTATATTTGCACCCGTATAACATACAATGCCTGCCATCTCCATGCTATGCCATCGTGCTCTGGAATATACAATTGATATTACCGTTACAATAATTAGGAAGAACGCGGGCAGACGCAAAGGAGTTCCTATCACTCATACGATACTATCACAGTGAAATCAAGACACATTTGTATGACAGTATATGGCTTTAAATTTTTTTTCGTCGGGACCGTGGCTATTTTAAGCGGTTTCTTGCCACGAGTGAGCTTGGAGCTTGCTCAGATCGTTTCCAGTCTCATCCCTCCAGCTATATATGGGATGTCCATAAGGCCGTCGACCGTTCGGTGTTCCAAAGTATGCGCGGTTTACTGCCCAATCCTTTTAGTATCGGAAGCCAAGACTCACTTTGGGTCGCTACGCCAGGACAAGTGAGTAAGGTATCATGGGTGATAGAAATCCGTCTCTGCCTACCCGTATGAGACAAGCGTGAATGTATGGCTTTTATTGGTGAAGTGATAGTGACCCCCTCCTCATGACGTAGCCGTAGAAGGAGTTCAGGATGCACTTGTGGGCTAGCTGCAGCGAGTCGTACAGCACCTCGCGGCTCTTTGCGCTCTTCACCTCGGCCGCGTCGCCGCCCGCCAGCGCCGCCGCAACCGTGGCCTTCGCCGCCTTGTTCAGCGCCTTGTACTCGTAGCGACGGTCCCTGTGTAATTAAACATTAAAACATTAAAAATACAGTATAAAAATCCCAATTTAAAACTATAAGCTATAAGTTAACTCTTGTTTCTGCTATATACTAATATGCAAAGGTTGTCTGGTAGAGATCGCTCCTTAGCGATAAGAATGTCTTTCTGTCTCTCTCTGTATTTTATGGTGTACAATAAAGTATATTTGTATTGTATTATATTGTATTGTATTGTACGTCTACTGTAACCTACCACGTTGGCCAGGTGTGAATCGACAGGCATAAAGCAAGTTTTCACATTATTACATAATTAAATAAATATGAAATAACGCAACATATTTATTGTCCAGGGTAGTCTTGAATTGGGTAGATGGCGCCACCGTGAAATGTCAATATAAGTACACGACAGTTAAATATAGTAAGAGCCATAACATACGACATTTATCTTTTCTTATATATAAAAATCAATTGATGTTCGTTAGTCTCGCCAAAACCCGAGGACGGCTGGACCGATTGGGGCAATTTTGGTTTTAAAATAATCGTGGAAATCCAGGTAAGGTTTAAAAGGTGAGAAAATAAGGAAAATAGCAATAACAGCAATTTAATTTTTCCATATAAACTGTTTACCTGTCAAACATAATACGATGTACGTCCCATCAAATATGATTAAAATAGTTACAGGTATCGGTGTAACCAAACTATCAATTGATTGTGAGGCTGTACGAAGTTTGCCGGGACTGCTAGTGTTAGATAATTATATAATTAATCAATACTATGTTTAATTGGTAGCCTGCAGTATCATCTCGGATTATGTTCAATATATTTGTCTCAGTAAGTGTGTGGTTTTTTATTCATACGAGACTCGCCTGAAAGCCCGCACCGTGTCCACGTAGAACGAGTTTTCCTTCTGGCAAATGGTCGTAGTTCGCACCTCGGTTTTTGTCACCTTCGTCTTCTTGTAGGCCACCTTGCAATAGTCCGCCAGACGCTTCTTCTCATAAGCCGCCTGTAGGCGATGTGATAATTAATATAGCGTGTAGAAAAGTATTGTGTGTAGTCAATTATTTAATGAATTATTAATATACAATTAAATTAATGCAATAAACAATAACTAAATAAATTGTAATGAATTTATTGTAACTGGATTGCTAATATTACCTGGTCCTCTTTAGGCAGAGCATGGAAAGCTCTCGGCGGCCCCCCGGGGTGGAGCGGAGGGAACTTCTCGGTCTCCAACTGCTGTTGAATGCGCTGATACTCGCTCCTTGTTGCCGGCACTTGAGGGAATAAAAATTATTTTATATTACATGTGTAAAGGTATTTAGGGAGATATAAAGTGGGTGTAATTACATGCCAAAATGGTATGTAATTGGTATTTAAACGGTATTTTAAACTAGCTATTGCCCGCAGTGTCCTTCCGCGGATTCCTCGGTTATAGTCCCGAGTTTATTTTTAGAGTAAGTTTATTAGCTGTACGGTTGCCATAACACAGACTATAAATTGGCTAAATTAATGAGGAGATCATATCATTATAATGAGAGAGCCAGGTGTGGTATCGTTCCAAAAGTGATAGTGTAATAAGCAAGTGTAGAGACGGTATTCGCCGCGCCACAGCCAGTCCATGCGGCGCTGGCACGCGGCGCCGGGCCGGTAGTGCGCGCACGCCGCGCACGCGCTCGCGTCCACCGTCGCCGACGGCTGCAGTCTGCGCGCCAACACAATTACATTACATTAGCGATCAGCAAAAGGGCAAATCAAACAAAAGTTGATTTACAAAAATGTAACCTAACCTTACAGGACAACCTAATTCGCTAGGCGAGTTAATACATTATGTGAACAAATGTGAGCAACGTTAACTTACTGACAGCTACAGTGCGTAATCATAGTATTGACGACCTATGTGAATTCATTCGAACAACTATTCTCATGTAAAATGAGGAATTTGACGATCTACTCCGTTTTTAGATATTGCAAGTGTTTACGACGTACATTGTACTATACAACACATAACTAGATAGATAGGCTAGATACGGCGCGTGTTGTCATACTATACGATCCGACCGCCTTTAGCGAGTTCCAGAAATCTAACTCCAAATCTAGAAGGTGCAACTCTGAGCCACTGAGCTACTACAATTTACTAGAGTATTACCTGTTCGTTAAAATGATGTTGGGGTACATAGCGCCGACGTCCAGATGGTATATCAGGGGGTTCTCGTCTCGCCTGGGATGATCTCGCATATGCTGTAACTTGGTCTTTATTTCCGTACAAACTTCATCGAAATTGGTCACCAAGTCCAAGGGTATCCCCTCTTCCACTTCTATAGCGTGTCTCATGGTTTTCTCTGTAGCGTCCATCAATTTTTCTATCGCCGAGGGCACTATTCGGAACTTGCATTTAATATCAGCTCTAAAGACACCTATTAGAGAATAATATTGAGGTTAGAATTTCCCGCATATTATCTTCGTACATTTCATTGCAAGGGAAATATGCGTGTATTTTTTTTAGTGATATTTAATTGTAAAAACCTATTAGACGCCTCTAGCCTAATGTTTAGTTTAAAAAAATGTTACAAACAAATATGGGCAATTCAATGCAATTCATTAAGTGTATGTATGTAGCTTATGATGAATAAAACAATTTGAATTTGAATTTGTGCTAACCAGAGCCCGTGACGTCACACGGTCTACGTGCTAGGAGCTAGGAGCTGAGACAACTAAGTGCTTGTTTACTTTAAACTGCATTTTAATAAACTTATGAAATGACAAAAACTTATGTAATGAATTTAAAACATCCAATATTTATATTCCTAATTCTACGTTTATAATTTTTTTTTCTCTCTGTCTCGCTCTCACCGGACTCTAAGGCCTCCACGTGGCCGCCCACGTACGTCTCCGTGTCGAGCACGTGCCCGTCGCCGGTCAACTTGTTCAGCTCGTCCACCTGCTTGTTGGGGAACACGATGTTCGCGTGGAACGCCTGCACCATCAGCAGCGACTCGCAGAGAGTCCCGGACCCCTTGCGAAGCACCTGGTGTCATAAAAACATTACATATAGTGTGCATAAAAATTTATATTGCATAGCTGCTCCAATTAGATATCGATTGTTCAACCATTTTGAAATTCGATTGTGAATCCGGCATTAAACTGTAGCGGCAATGTACAGTGCCCGGGCTGCCCATAGTTGCAGAAGAAAACCACGGCCCAGCAGTGTCCGGCAGCAGTCCTTCACAGTTTTCATTCAAAGGCAATTTAAACAACAAGTTACAATAATTATATTAGACAATTACCTCGTCCGGTTCCAATGGAATGATTGTACACAAAGCGAATATGAACGGGTGGACGTATTTCATGTACAAGTAATACGTAGCTACCGCATCAGACACTGAATAATTTGACAGCACCTATAATAGGACACGTCATATTAACAAAGGTATATGGTTATAATAATCCTACATATATTTATTTATTGATTAGTATTTAGTTTCTTTTATTTAAAGCTATATATATATTATATACAATATTACATATCTTCAGTAATTTAGCTAATATATGTTGCATGCGATGCTTAATAAAATAGAATTAAATGAAATTCTGATCCAATCATCATTAAATTATACAAAGACTAAGTATTATTTTCATAACAATGTGATTCTTTCAAAAAGAAATATTTAGTTATACTTACAATTCATCTGCTTATAGATTAAAAGTTAAAAAATCAATTTACTTGAGGTTGTTCAGCAGCCATCCTGCACATGTCCTCTGGGTCCAATTCTACCGGGTCATACCTCAGCTTGGCTTTGGCGACAGCTTTGAGGCCCTGTGACCCGACCGGCAGGTACGAGTCTCGCTTTACCCAGCTGTAAATTATGAAGCATTCAATAAATCATTTTGGTACGAAGAACGATGACTACATCACGTATGACCGCCATAGAGTAACATTAAAAATAATATCTAGGGACAATTACACACACGGCTATCCGATTCCAAGTTAGGCAATTCAATGCCTGTGTTATCGTAACCGGACAGCTGATAGACATACATATATACATACGATATATTACTTATATAGATATTTTTATTACGACCAGACACAGAACAGACAAATGTGCTCTTCACACAAATGTTTGTCCTGGATGTGAAACGAACCCACAACCTCCAGTTTCGCAGTCAGGGTCTCTAACCACTCGACCACGAGGGCAGCCAATGTATGTATATACCTTATAATGAATAAAACAATTGGAATTTGGGCAAAGAAACAGAAAATCATCTTCAATATTGGAAATTAATAATCGGATAATGAGATCTTCTATTTGATTATTTGATAGTAAATGCTTGATACCACCACTTCATTCCCAAATAGGTTGAATTTGAAAAATAAGCAGTCAATTTCTAATTTGAAACTATTTGAAAATAACATTTTATTACAATCGAACAGTGATTTTCCTATGAAAGTGTACAGATAAACAAAGTTACTTCCATATCACTTATATTCTATATATTCTCATATTCTATATATCTTATTATATATATATATATATACTTACTAGCTTTTGCCCGCGACTTCGTCCCGCTCCCGCCGCAAAAAATGTAATAATTTACGACATCACATTAGAGACTTCCAAAATAACAGTAGTTCTCTACTAATTAGTGGATGTTATTATACATATAAACATTCCACTTGAATCATTCTATCTATTAAAAAAAACCGCATCAAAATCCGTTGCGTAGTTTCAAAGATCTAAGCATACATAGAGACATAGGGACAGACAGCGGAAAGCGACTTCGTTTTACACTATGAAGTGATTATGTATAGATTTCTTCCCTTCTAGTGAATACATTCGAGTACTAATTGATTGTACGCACCACAAGCAATCCATATGCATCGCCGGTCGGCAAGCGTAGGTGCCGTCTCGTGCCTGTACCTTGCTGAAACCAATCTCCTGCTTCATATCGAGACCCAAAATTGCAGCGCGCGCTTCGACAAACGGCCAATCGAAGAAATCTCCTGCAAAATTAGTATTGTCACGTTTAGCTCATACATTTGTATTGAATACAAATAAATGATACTTTATTGTAATTTTCACTATAACACCGTTCGATTGTAATAAAATGTTATGTTCAAATAGTTTCAAATCGAGATTGACTGCTTATTTTTCAAATTCAACCCATTTGGGGATGAAGTGGTGTGGTATCAAGCGTTTACTATCAAACAATCAAATAGAATATCTCATTATCCGATTATCAATTTCCAATATTGAAGATGATTTTCTGTTTCTTTGCACAAATTCCAATAGTTTTATTCATTATAAGGTATATACATTGCTATAAAATGAGTATTCCATAATTAGCAAGTGTATTTGCATTTTTAAATGTTTATTGGTTGTGTGTATGTTTACCTACCGTTGTACGTAACGAAAATGTGAGGCTTGACATCCATAATGTGGTCAAAAAATTTCTGTATCAGCGCCATTTCGTTAACCTCATTGAATATAATAAATTGTCTGCAAAATATAACTTCAGTATGACAACAATTGACAATAAATTTCAAATGGTATCTAATAACTATTAACTGTGTTAGAAAAATTATTAATACTTAATAGGAATTCAAAATAATCCTCACCCTTCAAACTCTGGCTTAGGTGTGTACTCGAAGTCTTCAACGTCAACTGATATGATTTCCCTATTAGTGATCAGATACCCCTGACCATCGATCATATAGGAGATCATCATGATCTGATCAGTTTGCGAGTCTGGAAACTTAAGAGGCAGTTTGGTAGTTTCAATGTCAAACGCTAGCACAATTGGGTCGGGTCGCTCTAGAATGTCATCTCTTTTTGTGAATACTGGGGTCTCGGTACCTCTGCTCTTAACCGTGTACCATGTACCACAGAAGATCTGCATATCAATGGACACTCTCACATGGTATGGAACATCATGCTCTCTGGAAATTCAGAGAAACGTATTAAAAGCCCAGCTATTATTGATATAAAAAAGGATTGCACTTTAATGATGCAGCAAATATTGAACTATGGTTGATTTTTGGAAAAGATTCTCAAGAATTTTGTTTCATGCTTCCATTGAAGCATGCAGGTTTAATAATAAAACTTAAGAGGTCACTGAAAGGTATCTCTAACACTTTTCACATAATATTACTGTTAGAACTACTCCTATCAATCATAGCTATGTTACCACCTTTGGAGACTAGACTAGACCATTTTTTATCTTGGTGTGTCAATCAACTTCTCCAACGTTGTTTCCTCGTGATGTTTTTCTTCATCATTGCAGCAAGTGATGTTTTTAATTTCAAAACTACATAATAGAAGAGTAGCAAAAACCCTATTTTACCAACTGCACATATTATTTTATTATGCACTTCGAACTTGAAAAATTTCTTCTCCTCAATGTATAATAGCCAAACCTTAAGCCATAAACAAACCTTATATCCAAGATATTCTCCATATGATCCGTTGTCTTTTTAGCATGTTCTATGGCAGCGGCGCTTGTCAAGGCATTGGTCAACATTTCCGAGTAGATTGCATCCTTTTTCTCCCTCTCTTTATTCTTGTTTACGGCTGTCAGTATTTCCTTTCTCACTTTCATCATCTCATTTTGAGACATGAATGACAATTTTATGTATCGTTGCCTCAAGCCGGATAGGTGGTTGAGCTGAAAATTAAATTTTAAGTTATTAATAGGACTTTTTTTCATAATATTATTAATTTATAACAAGTTACTTAAAAGTTTGTGGTTATACATTTTACATTGCTGTCGATTGGCATTCCTTAACTATTACGACCATAATTAAATGTTTTCACTATGAGACAAAACCTATCTTCAACATCAATGAATATATCAATATTATTAGTAAAAAGATACCATATGCTTCGCCTAACAGGTGTCTGGCAGAGAATGCCTTTAACGTTAAATATGCCATTTGTACCTTTTGAATACACATAAGTTTATATAAATAAAAATGTATGAAATCTTACCAAATCCAAATCCTCTTTTTCTATAACATCAATCTTGTGTATCGTACCTGCAAATTTCTTAGACATGTACTGGATTACTTCCTGTTCACACTCCTTTCTTGCCATAATAAGAAAATAAGGTTGAAACATAAGAGATATTTTAAACCTGGATCCATCCATTTCTATGAAGTAATAGTCCATAGCAGCCACAAGTCGTTTGTCTTCATCTAAGATCTCAGCCTAGGGTAGAAGTACAGCGAAATAAAAGAAGCATTCAGTAAGTTCACTTCAAGGTATTTTAATAGTAATTACTAAAATGATATGGTCTTATTGAGCATTAAACCCCTTTCAAAGTCCAGTATTTGAAACTACTATATGAAATCAAATATTATTGAAACATATTTCACAGATTACGTGATAAGGTGGGCTCGAAATAATGTGTTATTTTGTAATATTTTGTCGTATGTATTTTTTGTACTCACTGTGTGCATATTTATCAAGTAACCTGTACGCTCCTTTGTGTCGCGCATTCTATCAAATCCATACTTAGAATCAATTTTGTCATTCTCCAGAGCGACACGTATACGAGATTCTGAAGAGTCTTCTCTGTGAAACAAGATAAAGTAAAGAAGAAACACTCAAAGAACTTCCAAAAATAGTGGGGAAAATCTTTTTATATCCTCAACCTCGGTGCAAATGAAGCGCCAGCATCAGTTTTAGTGGTGTCATTTTTATCCGATCTATATTTTCCTGTATTTTGTAAAACCATTATGATAAAATCTATTCTCATACAATGAAAACAATCATTATAAATAGAATCTATTCAGCTGACTTAATAACAGCCAGCTTTACATGACAGTTTAAGTAATTGTCACATTTCGCGCCAACTCCTTCTCGTTCGGATATACATATCATTATATTTTCTACTAAGTTCTTAAGTTTAAAATGAAATTTTAATATCTATCTGTGTTGCGTTAAATAATTAGTGCATTAAATACAAACGACTGATTGCAACTGAATCAAAATATTTTACGAGTTTAAATTGTGGAGATGTTTTACGAAACTTGCGCTTAGCCGTAAATATTGTGAGGGCTTAAATGGCGATGATTATAAATGTTTTTATTATTACTGTATTATCACGCTAGGGCCAGCGGCGTAAATTTCTAAGTATTAACAATTATTGTATGACTAATAAGCAGAATCTAATGCCGTCAAATGTAAAGAAAAAAATTGTGTGATTTAATGTCATCATTAATGCCGTTAAAAGTTAACGTCAAAGTCAAAGTGTCTTTCAACAAATTTGCTGTATTTATTTGCCATTACTTTATTTTGATAAGAATAGTATGACACGAGTTTTATAAAGAGGTCATTACAATTTGTGTTGAAAATGAACCGAATTTATGAAGAATTAGATGATTTTTCAAATAGTATTAACAGTAGCAGAAGATATGACTTAGATATATCTGACGCCAATGCAGATTTTGATAGACTGCGCATTTCAGCATATTCAAAAGCGGCAAAAATCAGTCCATATATCCATGAAGTAACTATTGGCCCCAATACTACGGTGAATGAAACAATTAAAAATGACATGCCAGAATCGAAAGATGAGGTGGATGGCAATTTGGACTTATTGGAAGATAAGATCGGCGAAGACCTACGCTACACCCTAATTTTGAAACAATACGAAACGAAACTAAAGCAAACTTCAGAAGAAACATTCAGAAACCTCGTCGAAAAAATGATTGTGCAACGTTCTGAGGCTATTAGAAGATTCGGTAAGAAACAGAGTGAAGAATGCGATCGAAAAATTCTAGAGCTGAGAGCTCGGAAGATTCAAATGATTAAACATCTAAGAGAAAACGACAATCTATCGGTTCTACATCAGGCAAAACTTGACGAACAGAAGTGTCAAATGATTAACAAACAAGCAATTGATAATATGAACAAAATATTAGAAGAACAGAACAGAGCCACCGCAAGAATTGCATCCATAACAGACAGTCACACAAGAATATGTATATGCTACAATGAATTGACCCAGCTAGTACAATCAGAGCTACAAGCTGAAGAAATAATGAGAAACCACATTAGAATGATCAATACGGTCATTGCGAATATCAGTAATATCATGGAATATTGCAAAACGAATTCAATCTCCGATAAGGAGGTTAAGCAAGCGGAAGTGTTATGTTTGAATATTGAAAATATTAAAGATAAGATAACCACAGAACTTTATGAAATGAAACAGCGAGAATTGTTGAAAAAACAAAAAGAACAGGAAGAAGCCAAGAGGAAAGAGTTAGAAGAGAGGCTTGCAGAAGAGGCTAAGGCTGCTAAGCTGGCCGAAGCTACACCGGCACCAGAAACTGTTCTCAAAGTACAGCCTATGTTTTATTCGGCGAGAAATTACTCACATTACAAAGAACTTAGTAACTTTTTACATGAATATGAGAGTAGGTGTCAGCAATTGTTGTTAGACCCTAATTATAAGTCTTTTAGATTTGATTGCCAGAAAGCTGTCAATACTCCAATCAATGCAATATCTGCTGTGAGCAAGACACACATGAAAGACAAATTCGATAAATTATCCATGTTACTGAGAGGGGAAAGAGTGCAAGTCTTAGACACTTATGTTTGTGCTGCCCAGCATCCGCAGGGATTGTTTTATTGCACAGCCTTGTTAGCGAAAAAGATTGTACGTCAGGGAGATCTGTTGGTATCCAGCATGCCAGAAGCTGCGTTCCCACTTGCGTCCGTGACTATAGCACTGTGGTGTCAGTTTCCAGAATTAGGCAAGCTGCTAGAAGCAAACTTCCACAGATATTGTCCTTACTTAGTTCCAATGTTGTTGCCTCAAAAGGAGGGACAGACTGATAAAGAATTTTACATGTCTAGAGGTTATACTTATAATTCTGAAGGTGTTGTCGAAAGACAAGATATGTTCCTTAAAAGAATGTCAGGCATATTCCGGCTTCGCTGTGCACTCTGGATTGCAAAGCCTCCCAGATATGTTAATGCACCAAATCCCCACGGTTTAAATTATGCATGGCAGTGGCTCTCATCCTTTATCAATTTAAAACCTGAACCAGATATTTGTGCCACTCTATTGCATGACTTTTTCACTATTTGTGGATCAGAGTTTTTTAAGTATTACAGAAATCAATTTGGTAAAATATTAAAACTAGTGTTTACAGAATATTTTTCAATTTTAGCCAACATAGATGAAGGGGGGCCTAAGACACGGTTAGAGGTCTTCCTTCAGAATGTTTTAAAAACTGGTGAAATTGCACCACCTAATGGATTACTGCCATCAAACATTTGATTATTGTTTTAATCTGTATTATATTTGTAGTCAATAAGTATAAATTGTGTTTATGTATGTAATGATTAGTATACATATTAATAATTCCCAGGTGACTTGACATGTATTATAAATAAATAATCAGTTGTTTTTTATTTCCTGTGATTAAATAATGAACTTCATCTGTAATTTTATTTCAATTTAACTACATTTATAAATCTAAATAAGTTCAATGTGTCTAATATTACATGCATCCTATTCCATGAATTGTTAAACTTAATAAACTCCATAATATGGTGTGTATCCAACTAATGACAGTTATTGTTAACTGTTAAGCTTTGCTCACAGTATATGAGGCACTCCTGATGGTTTTTAATACAGTATATATGTAGATTACAAGCATTATTAACTGCTACAAGGTGTATATTCACTCCACAATAGATTTGTTTAATTTTGTATTAGCAGCTTGATGCAATTTCTAGAATTCCTTTAGTGCCAGGCTTACACAATAGAAAGAACCTATCTATCTCCAACATTTAAGTCAATCACTGACTGACCTTCCCGTTTTATATATACGGGGACAAACCAATATTAATGGTATTGAATAATAAAAGTTATTTTCCTGCTTCGTTTGGAAAATATAGTAAAGCGAAATCGTTTTATTTTTAATCTGTCACTCACTATTGATTTTTATTATTATACTATGTTCTGTACCTTCTGTGGTCTGTATTTCCATAACTCTGATATAGCGGACTGCAGCTTATGTCATGTCAAGATTCAGTAAAAGTTTTGGTAAAATCATTTAGCGTTCATTATACAGAAAAATGTGTCGAAACTAAATAACCAGTTATCAATTCGTGTGTTCTCTGCTATAATGCATTCCTAATTACCGCCCTGTGGGAAGTTTTAATTGATTATAGATAAAGAACAGTGTGTAGCAAAATGGGTAGTTTTAGTACAGATAGGGCGTCCTTTATGGCGAGACATTCAGCGTTCAGCCCTTACCGGATGTTTCGACGGGAGGCAGGGTTCCCAACACCGGTGGGAGCAGGCGACGCGATGGCCCGAAGTCTATACTGTGGCATGCGACCCATTGCGTCCTGGGACTGCGAACTGGGCAACAGCCTTCCCACTGGAGGAGTGTTCAACCTTGAATTTTCCCCGGAAGGGTTCGTACACCAGTTGACCTTCAGTACTTTTACACTTTCTGTGCATTTATAGAAATATGATAATTTTGCTCATTACCTGTTAACAACTGTTTATCAACGTTATTTTTATTTTGCATTTGTACCTATATGCTAACTGCTTCATACACTTTCCTGTTCGTGCCTATAAACTGGTACGATTGATTTTAATGCCTAAGTAACTTGTTGTATTACTATTTCATATATTTCATAGTAAATGTTTAACCAAAACATTTTGAGGAGATAACTAAATAGTGATAGTGAATTAGTAATAGTAAATTCATTAATTTACTGGTAATAAGAGTGATTTTTTTGTTGTTTTTTTTCAAATATGCTAATAAACTTATAATATAATAAAATAGTTATCTATTGTTACTTAATTATTGCACTATGTTGTTAGAATTTATTTTTATTTTGCATTTAACAGTACACAAACAATGTCCCTTTTATATTGTTAATCGTCACATTATCTGATAATCCGAGACATTAAAAAGCATGAAATGGAAATCTATACTAATATTATAAAGCTGAAGAGTTTGTTTGATTGTTTGTTTGTTTGTTTGTTTGTTTGAACGCGCTAA
>DWDX01002561.1:0-14992 GCA_018245675.1 Agara michaeli
AGGGGTAGGCAGAGGAGTGTAGTACACCCCCACATTTCACCAGTTACGTTTAAGTCCCACAATGGAATAGGTGGTGATCATTATAATTATACAAGTTGTCTGAATGATCTTTTATGTTATTGATATGATAACCTTTTTTCAAACGGATGTTTGTCAACAGTGAGTCTTCCATGATAATTATTATTTTAATGCATAGTTTCTTACGTTTCCTGATATAATAACCTTTGAGCTCAAAATTACTTTCCAATAACACTTTGGTAGACACAGTATTATTACCCGCAGTAAAAGAATCATTACCCACTTAATTAGTCCACGTAATCATTACAATCTGAGGCATTGTCCTTAATGTTCTCTAAGGTATTTTTTTAGT
This sequence comes from Agara michaeli, assembly GCA_018245675.1. Taxonomy (NCBI): domain Eukaryota; kingdom Metazoa; phylum Arthropoda; class Insecta; order Lepidoptera; family Hesperiidae; genus Agara; species Agara michaeli. The sequence goes on from DWDX01002561.1 coordinate 371, forward strand.
ATAGACTACAAGCTAGTGTATAAACAACAAACAAACAGAGGAAAAGCATAAAGGAATAGCAAAGCATGCTTTACACTCTATATAAATTGGTTAAATGCAGCCTATTGCAATTCTAAACTCTCGTTATAGGTAAAGGAGAAGGTAATTGGAGCGTCGACGACTATGGTCACTCCAAATACCGAGTGTAGCTATGCGGGTTTGCAGGAAGACCAGTTCCTCGGTGTCGCTTGCATCGCCGATTAGCGTTAAGACTCATTTTAGCCTATCAGATAGTGGCCTAAACGTTGTCCTATCTCACTCGGACATTAGAATAATGTAGCGTATAAATTTTAGCGATAACCAGAACAGATTTAATAGCAGATCGACAGCTAAATCTTGCGATTGGATATCGATTTCTTAATCGAATGACGGTCGTAATTATATCAGCAGGACTCGATATAAAGATGTTACTCGATTATCATGTTTCCAATTTTTGTGGATACTGCCTCAGTATTAAATTATCTCGTAAGAGATATGAATGTTGACAAGCAATTTAAGATCTACAAAGGTATCCAATTACAGGTTGATACGCGATGTAGTTTTATACAAAATAATTTTATTTAATAAAAATCGTACAGTTTTAACATTTGAGCGCTTTGAAATTTAACAGACACCTGACTTTATAGCAGTTTACGATGATGATATTAAATAAATTCGGTTGTAATAACAGTGAAACTTTTGATTGCGTGTTCGGGCTTTTAATGTCAAACAATCTTTATCCTTTTGTAGTATCGAATACATAAAAACAAGTATCATATTGTAGGGTTTCCTTCCGTTGTCGGTTTAGCTTCAAGACAGGATCGCGATGCCTTATAAAAGTTGCGCTGGCGTTTTTTCGTCAATTTCCTGGCATACCCTTTAAAGGATATAGAGACCGATTTGAAATTATTTCCCGCCAAAATTGACAAGTCAAGCGTACGTTTCCACGAACGGGGTTTTAATTTTTGTTTTCTTTGTGTTTATGCAGTGTCACATATTTATGTTTGAGGAGAATGTTCGTCTGCTGTTTACAACCAAATATATTTATACCCAGTAAATTTTTATCTGGTCTGCATGCTACGTATGAGTACATACTTACATAATGTTATATTCCAATTTTACGTGTTAGATAAAACATTTTCTACTACACTCTAAAATATTAAATTAACTTTAGTGTTCACCAAAATATTTCATCTTCTGTATGCTTATTAAAATTATTTGGAGACGCTTAAAATGTTCAAAAGTGTACGTTGGAGCGAATATGACTCATTGTTAATTAATTAGCAATCGCTCTTGTGCGTGCGTCTAGCCGTTGTAATTGTCTCACGCAGGAAGTTGACAGACCTCGAGAGTATATCACAGGATGTCGTATTTGTATACGAGTTTCTCCGTCATAGTTAAATGCTCTTAGTGTTTCCTAGTAATCGAAAAGAAAATATATAGGTACCAATACAACCTCTTTTATTTATGAATAACTTATTTCTCTGTACAGTACAGATAACTTCATCCAATTTTATAAAATATTTACAAATTGATATCTTCATCATGATTAGATACCCTTTAACTATATGTAAAACCCTTATGTATGTAAAAGTTTTTCCTTTCTACCCGATTATCTGTAAAAAAGGGTGTTCAAAGCAAATAAACAAATAGAGAAGGATTATTTTTACCTTGGTTATTATGGTTTTCCATAGATTAAGCTACATATAAATGTCGTAGTTTACAGGGATCTCTGTTTTGATATAAACAAGATACATCGCATGGGAAGCGAATAGGTTTTTTTGCTAGATATAAATCTTAATAGTGCAGGAAGACTTCCGTAACATGCCCGCAATAGCTTAAGACATGCATGCCGCTTGTGTTTGACGGTCAATCGATTTAAATGCTTGACATACTTTAAACAGCCTTATACTTGTTTATTAAGATCTCAGCCGTCTTCCAAGATTTTGTAAATTAAAGATTAATTTCAATAAATCCTAAGCATACACGCTTTAAATATTTGCTCAGTAGGTATTCCATTTTCTTAACACGCTTGTGTTTACCGTGCATTTGACTTACAACCAAATCCATTTGTTTTAGAGGTTTTTTTTTTATTGAAGTACAAATATTATGTTCTTTATAAGCACTTAACTCTGTCGGTAGTCGATGTTTTTAAATTGATTTAAAACTCAAAAGCGTTGGTTGCTTAATAGTGATAATTACCGTTTGAATAATTTTTGGTATACTATAAGGTCGGTTAGAAAAAAATTGTCCCCATTAACACCGAATATTCCCTGAGCCAAATTAATATCCAAACATGTGTATTTTTTTATTTTATTTAATTTAAGCACAAACTCCTTTGGCATAACCAGAGACCTTACTCTTTTACTTACTAGCTTTTGCCTGCGATTTCGTCCCGCGCTTATATTATTATACATATAAACCTTCCTCTCGAATCACTCTATCTATTAAAAGAAACCGCATCAAAATCCGTTGCGTAGTTTTAAAGATCTAAGCATACATAGGGGCAGCGGAAAGCGACTTTGTTTTATACTATGTAGTGATTATAATTACTTCAAATAACAATTCCATTACAAATATGATAATTATAATTTGTTCTAGGTAAATTTCGATATCATTATTAGTGAATGTCACAATACATAATTTTTTTTTATAATGCTAATTAATTGTTACGTCAATTGAAATAAAATATCTATCACATCTATCTGCCAACAATCTTTCCGTATGTGTTCGAAACCATCCGAAACGTGCGTGTTAGCTCTGTGGTATCTGCATTGAGGTTTACGATTTTACAGATCTCCTCGCGACGGACACTGATATCTTCGAAGATAACGGCGCTAAATCATTTTCGCAACTGCTTTTCGATGTGGCAAGGGACCAGGTGCTTGTGGGCGCACGGTAAGTACCTGTGTTATCTCAACGTCATACTTTGAGTTTTACTTTGAACATAGACGGTGATCCATTGGCGAACTGAATAGTCGCCGTCTATTTCATTCAATGAACGAAACTGCCGGTTTTAATATTGCCAAGTTGTTAATCTTCCAGAAGTTATATAAAGGGAAGCTATTTGCGTAAAGTGTGTATAAATATTTATGATTATGTAAGAGATGTTAAAAATATTGGCATGTGAAATTGTAATGTTTGTATTAGTGTACACTTTGTTGGTGCAACTTTAAAAAATAAAATGAACAAAATAAAATAATTTATATGAATTATTGTGTGCAAATGTACTTGCTATTGGAAATGAGTTGTTTTCTGACAAGCTGGCGCATTTTAATCGTCCGTGGATCATCGCTTTAACGTTATCTATAAATTCAATTTGACAGTTTTATTGTAAAAACGAATTTCCTCGCTGTATTTGGAGACGCCTCAATGGAATGCCTTCGCAACTTACATTATTGTATATTGAGACCGAACGCACGTTCCGTTTTGGTCGGAATTGTTTCGTTTGCGCGTGTGGGCTGGAGAAATATGTAGTTTATTATGCATGGCTGTGTTTGCCATTAAGAACACATTTTTGAGCGTTATCAAGGCTACTAAGCATCTATGGAAAAAACTTTCGCCATCAATTCGGCCTAGTCCAGGTTTTATTACTATAGATAATGTTGATGGGTATTTCAGTAATTTTGAGTGTGTATATATTTGTATACTGTATTTGTATTTGTACATATTGAATCCATATATAATTTATAGTTAATGAAATTTAAGAATATAACACTTTAAAATATTTACGATCAGCAATTGGAAGGCAATTTATATATGCTATAACAAATAAATTCTTTGGAATGATATTGCAATGCATATGTACACAGCAAATTATACAACTATCAAGAGAAATTCGTACAAAAATCACTTACACAGGCGGTCTTGTCAGTAAAGCGATTTCTGCCAAACCGCCTTCGGGCAGAGGAGAAAGTATTCTAAATACAAGGTAGGCGGTATCATCAACATATGTAACGAAGACCTCGGCGCCATCCGAATATTAACGCAATTCAACTCTTCGACAACTCAGACTGCACTTGCTTTAGTGTAATGAAGATATTTGAGTGAGTGAATAAAACGAACATTTACTCGTTACAATAAGATTCTTCTAGTTAGTTCAGCCTAAGAATTATTCATAGATATACACTTACGTGAAGTGTATTAGGTTTTTAGGTTGCAATTTTAATGCTAATAGAGCAGTAATCAATAATAAAACAGTAAGTATTTTTTTCAATAGTTTCCAATAACTTTATTCCCAGCTAACTTATACCTCTGACTATATGTATAAAGTACGTGCGTTTTATTACTAAAAATTCAAATATCACTCGCTGTTCCGGTGAAAGAAATGAAAGGAAATCTGCATTCCTTAGACGTAATGATAAAGTATATAATATTTTCTGAAGCGCATCAAGTCCAGTCCGCACTTGGCCAGCGTGGTACACTTCACACTAAGATTACCTGTGTCTAGGTAGTAACAGTAAAAAAATACTAGTTGAAAATACAATCACTCCTTTATACTAACAGCAAGTGACCTTTCCAAACCCCGATGACCCATATGCCCTAATTTCGTTGACAAATGCCATTGATTACTATCGCCTTATCTACATAATGGTCGTTTTCTACGTAATATGGTACTGACTGTGAAATATGGGAACAGTAAATTTGAAAAAGTTAGAATTATGGCTCGTAAAACTTTTTAATAGTGTTTCACTTAGATAACGCACTGATAACGCGTTCAGAGATTATATCCGAGTTGGAAGTTTTCACAATCATTTTGTCGTTACGTCGTCAATGCGGCTCAATTATACTAGTTTTCTTATATTATAATAACCAGCTTTTGCCCGCGCCTTCGTCCCGCGCATATATTATTGTACAAATGTTATTATACATATAAACCTTCCTCTTCAATCACTCTATCTATTTAAAAAAACCGCATCAAAATCCTTTGCGTAGTTTTTAAGATTTAAGCGTACACAGGGAAATAGAGACACAGAAAGCAACATTGTTTTATACTATGTAGTGATAATGGTTACAAAATATAACATTAAAGTTATTACGATTTTTTTATTCTAAATTTTGAATTTGGAAAACTGTATTTAAATTTCGAATTAAAGTTGGTTGCTAAGCAACAGAGCTTTTTGTGCCATCCGGTTTCTAGAGTATGCCAGACAGATACAAAATAGTATTATCGATTAAAAATAGACATGACAATTTAATAGTTATGGAATACTAACTTACCTTTATCTATACCAGTACAAGCCGTGCTCTTATGAGTAATTTGCTCAAATTAAATTTTCTGAAATTAGACCAAAGTTGACTCGTCTGCAATTGAGGATACGTTGTCATTGGAAATTTACACAAATACATTATTTATATCTGTGGCATAGGTTGTGATGGATTGCGGAAATGCATGTTTATTGCGCAAAGGCACGGAATGATCGACTTTATCGAGGACACGTGGTCGCAGTTCTGAGTACCTACTATATACGTGTACAGTAAAAAGTATTTATCGCCGAAAAAAATGATTACACCAACCACGATTAATGGTTATGGTAATACTACGTATATCAGCCATATCAGCGATTTTATAATGATGTTAAACATAATATTTATTATCTGTGTGTTATGAGATTATGAATGGAATGGAGTTGTATTAAAGTAGGGTAATTTAATTTTTTTTGCCATCAATACTATGTTACACTAACGCGAAATTCGGTATGAATTTTAAAAGATGTAAATTAGCGAATTAACATTCAAATGGTGAACTTAAAAAAGGAATCAAATGTTTTTTTTTATAACAACGACTGAGATTTTTATTTACATTTATGATAATGATTTCTGTTATATAGTGCCTAGGATGCTATGACCTTTATACAATGGTAACGTTGCTTTTCATCAAACTGGATATTTTTTTCATTCAACCTAGCAAACAGCGTCTGCTATAGAGGAGCAATAGAGGAGTCGCGATCCTCACACTCAAATTGAAATAGTTTTCCTGGCTGAAACGAATCACATACGCTTTGCACTCCCTAAGAAATGAATTACAATACCGATGGGTATATCACATTGACAATAATGGCACAAAAAAGGTTACTGTACTGATTTAAAAAAAAGAAGTATCCTAGAACGCATAGTCGCAACCGTTTATTCAAACAGCTCGAGTCAGTCACCTGTTGTCACTTAGTGATATAAGATAGCGCTTATCAGAACTGGCTCATAACGGAATGCTTAAACTTAATGTGTTTACACTCGTCTTGGGCACGAGAGTGGCTTTGTAAAGCTTTTAAAACGTAAAGCGATGAAGTAATAGGTCTAATTTTAAAATCGTTCCTAAGACACTTTTCAGATTCATCATCAAAATCCTGGATACCGCTCAATGTCATAAAAGTACTTGTAAACGTTAACGAGCCAAAACATGATGGAGTCAGTTCTTGACAAGTTGCATGGTCTCCAGTTGATTCTGAGTAGATTCTTATTCAGGTTATCCTAATATTGCATTCTCATCAAGTTGATAATATGTATGAGTACAACATTTTTGCTTATTTAAGATTTGACCTGAGCGTATCAACCATCAAGTCAAGTCAAAAGCTTGTCAATATTCATATTAATTGACAGTAACATTGTATATTTATATGTATACCTTCTTAATGACTAAATTACGAGTATCTATCTTATTGTATCTGGATACTGATTAGTTTATCTTTCATTTTTGAGTTTCAATGGTCACGAGTTCAAAAAACATACCAGGTCAGGTTACGTGCATATCTAGTTTGGCGGGCAACTCGTCTCATCTCGCTATCTCATCTTGAAACGCATCTTTTATGTTCGCTACCAAGAATCTGATTTTATCGCCTAGAGCTTTGTAATTAGGTACAAGGAGCCGACGAACTTGGCAATGCTAATGAGTTTAAACTGCTGGCTGGTCCACTTTCGCGTGTCAGAACCACTCCGGTAAATGACCTCGGAGCGCGCGTTAAAATGTCGCATAGATAACGCAATTAATATGCGTCGTATAAACAAGTGACTATATTATGATGTTCCGATAACAACCGAGTTACACCTTAGTTGTGTTTGTTGCAACGTACGAATATATTATTGAAGAAGACTCTTATACGATTCTTAAGAATACAACGATCCATACGAATGTTATATATTATAATACGATAAAATAAAAATACTTCTCGACCAAATTAATATAAATACAAAACATACCGAGTATATTTTAAATTCTTTTTCCATTATTCTATTCCCAGGCTCGGAACGCTTAGGCATTTCCTGAGCTTTAGGGCGTGTGGTTTTCAGGATGCAAGCAGACCGCACCCTCAAACTCAGCAGCGTCACTTGTGGATACGGATATAGGAATAAAATTATATCGGTTTCGGATACGGATACGGTTATTTAATTATTTCAGATAATCTGTTACTTTCGGATAGTTTCGGTTACGGATATTAAATTAAAGTAAAATAAAAATAGGTACATACATACATACATCATTCCAGGTCCCTAACGGGGTAGGCAGGAAGCACAAAAAAAAAGCGCGCGCGAGCAATGAAATAAAAACCTGTTATAACCTGTTTTATTTAGACTCTGCCTTTATCCAAAATTATCCGAAACTTTTATAACGGATACGGTTACGGTTTCGCATATATTTTTATTTCGGATATCCGATAGTTTCGGGTACGGTTACGGAGCTCCATAACATCCCTGATTTATATGAATATTTGCTAGGCACGCTGGCCTATTGAAGTCATAAATCTGCATAATATAACTGCAGTACGAGTTCGTCAGTTAATTAAAATTGCTTTACAACTCGTACATAACTATACAGTTGACATATTCGCGATTAAATGGAGCGATCGACGTTCTTTGCACATGCCGCCTTGTTATTTACTTGGCAACTCGTTATTAATAAGTTATATAAAGGACACCGACCACGCCGCAGTGTACATATGTACATTGCAATATTTACAATCAGATACCAAGTGTAACGTTACTTCAGTGATCCAAGGATTTGTGTACTAATAGAAAGATTGGAATCGTGTACAAGATTATTATTAATATATTAATTGACACTATGAATGTAATGTATATTTGGCATTCCGTCCTTTCTGCCTACCTGAGAGACCTGGCTCACGCTACGGTGCAATAGTAAAAATAATTAATGAATGTACAATAGGTAGGGGCGGAAATCGCAGTCAGGGGCTTTTCAGTGAAAGGCGCCTGATTGCGATTTTCGCCTGTCGTTAATATTAAAATTATATTTATACCTAGCCCACACTCCATCTTGTCCTGGTTGGGAATCGAACTCACATCCCTCGGTTCCGCAATCGGGTTCATTAACCACTGCATCAGCGGGCCAGTGATTTTATTAAATAACGATAACTTCGCTGTAACGAGATGTGTTGACTTGGCATTGCTTCGGGCAAACCGTGATACATGTCCCATCTTATACTCGTATATTTATCCAGGTATCCATAGTACGGGTAGATTATTGTATGCTCAGAGATGTCTCTTAGGTTTTTTATGCTTTGTCCTGGTCGGCAATCACACTTGCGTTGGATTAGAGAAGGCATCGGTTGAGTTCTAGTCTATTTATTTATTTAGTTCGTCCGCCTAATCTGTTGAATTTATGAACTTAATTTGATAAATGACAAAAACTGTTCTTACCTAATCTCACCGCGTTAAATATTGCAACGTTACTGTCTTTTAGCTATCATTATTTTACGGAACAAGTAAAAGTTACATTCACTTTGCAATCTAATTAATGTTGTTTAATTACGTAGTCCGTGTTGGTGTGAAATTTATTATGCTTTTAAATTTAGAAATCGCTTAATTTAGCTTAGAATAAAATGAAAATTTACTGTGATAGCTGAATAGTACCATTTTATGTTAAGTACTCGTTTGGAATAGCGATCGTCGCCTGTTTGTCCAGCTAGGGGCTCGTATCACGTGATGTTTAGTACTGACGTATTTAATATTTTTATAGTTAAGTTTTTGTTTTGCTTCAAATTATTTTTAATATTAGGTTTACTTGAATTTCCACGTTCCTTAACCTTCATTTCGGTTTAGAAATCGCGCGTGCATCGATAAATAAATATAATTTATATCACACTCCACCCCACTCTCCCCCCTTGTGGTATCTCATGATTTTTTAGATCACCTCTCATCTATACGTGCTTCACATGAGCGTCACCAGTTTAAAATATTATTGTTAATAATGAAACAAAACACATCGCGGCGTTATCAGTGTCAAGTGTTATTTATTTAGATAAGAACATAGTACTGAAAGTTTACGTGCGTCGCCATGCTGTCTGAACGGACACCGATAAGGTTTGCGCATATTTTTGTTAAGGTATAAGATAACATTTTTAAGGATTTTTGCGATTGCCACGCTTGTATGATTGGACTCACTGATATGAATTATGATGGCATATTTTTAATTAGTATCTTTTTAAAATACAATTCGAAACAGTTTATATAGGACTATCTCTTAACATGAGATAGTACTTTGATTAATATATAAATCTTAGTGGTGCAAATTGGTAGATGCTCTGTGAAGTGTAATAACAGATTGGTTAAAATTTAAAAAGTTTAACTTAGTCTGCTATATCTACTTTGGGGAAAATTCTTTGGTGCATAGCTACAGGTGCGATTTGCGCTGGTATTCATTTGTTTCTATTCTTTCCATTTTGCAAAGATTTATGTAGGTTTGAATTCCGAACGTCACCAGTTCAGATTTAAATTTTTAAGTAGGTACCTACTACATTTAGTTCGCTTCATACATTTGTACATAGCTAATTAAGTTTTATCATTGCCCCAATTTCAATATCGTATACGTCACTATTGATAAATAAACCTAGTTTTATGCTTAATTTAAAATTCATAATAAGAATGTCATATGTATCGTAATCGTAAGATACTTACATACGAAGAAATGGAAAACTGGTTTTGTTAGATAATTACCAATCTAATGAGTTGGTCGCCAGTACGCCGGGTAAAATAAACGGGTAGCCACCAAAGCCAACATTATGGAGATGAATCCGGCATCAGACGCAGGAATATAACTGGTTTGTGCAATCATAATTATGTTGCATAATATGACGCATAATAGCGATTGGAATAACGTTATTAATATTTATAAGCATTGTCGTTGTCACTATGAATATTAGTTACGTTCAGTCCGATTTGGATGGACTTTGACTTTTTTTATTTTTTTTACTTTCGTCTTCCATTTTTAAATTACCAAAGAATTTATTAGTTTCAATTTAATGAAATTGTATGCCAGTGTTTAAAATGTTTTAATTTCATTAAGGCGAGATATAATTCTCTTGTACAGCAAGTTTGTTAAGCGTAACCTTTGCGGAAAAAACAGTATGGTACAAAGTTACCCTCACTGTGACCTATTGTTAATGCTCTCGTAACGTTAGTATAAATTAGCGGTGTACCTCAAAGGTGGGGTATACAGCTCATGTTTGCTATATCATGTCATTCTTGTGTAGGTAATGTGTGCGGATGACATGACCAGCTATTGAAACAACTCTGTTTGTCCAAGTGGGCCTCGACAACTCCTCAAACACTGTCTCATCTCCGAATGTGCCTACTCCAAACATCCTGCCCACACTTTGTTAAAGGATCGATTCAATTTTAGTTAAAAAGTTAATTAGAAAAAAAAAACAACTATATTGTTGTTGTGTAACTATTTTTTATATTTATCTTGTACTATAAATGTTATAGATGATAATTAAAACTAAACATACCTTACCTGTTGAGTTTCTAACCGGGTCTTTATCTGTATTGATTATTTTTGAGAGCCGAGCTTAACCAAAAGCTCTATTTAACGTGTCGAACTGAAGAACTATGTACGCAGCTATAAGTGGCAACACCAGTTTAAACATTAAATAAATAGAGAAGCATTTGATCTTGACGGACATGGGATAACAATTGATATTTGTCAATTATTCTTGTTACACTGCCTCACGAAATGTTGTGTAACTTAAATTTGTACGCCGTAAAAGGCAAAATATGGCTTGAACCAATAATTCTGTAAAATCTTTATATGTACCCATAATTGAGCAAAGAAACGTGTTTGTCTCTGTCTTTGAAAATATGTGCGTATATATTAAGTGATTTTGTTACCTTATACCGGAAGTGAATCAAATACGTATATGAATTTCTCTAGGCACATGAAAAACGCGTATCCCCGTTCTGAACTCTAATAAACCTCGTGGGTGGTGTGGTGGGCGATCCCGTTTCCCGTAATGAATGCATCATTCTCCGCTTATTAGGTGTAGATACATTTTTGTAATTCTGAAACACATGCGAATGTCGTAATTGTATTTAGTTTGAAACCTTTCCGAACGGCGGTAGCCATAAGTTTTGCATTTTTTGTTTATTCTGACTTTACGTTGTATGTCGCGTGCACAAATACTGTGTCTTTTGTGTCTTTATTTTTACACTAAGTAAATCTGTTTAGCAGCAGTGTTAGCTGTTAGACTTAGCTGGTTAGCTGTTAGAGCAGTGATAGCCTAGTGGTTTGAAATTCAGCCTCCCACCCCGGGGGGTCTGGGTTCGATCCTGGCACGCACCTCTGATTTATTACGTGCGTTTTATGAGTAAAATTTAAAATATCACTCGCTATAACGGTGAAGGAAAACATCGTGAGAAAACCTGCACACTTCAGAGATGTTATAAATTATATAATACATTCTGAGGTGTGTGAAGTCTGCCAATCCGCACTCGGCTAGCGTGGTAGACTATGGCTTAAATCCCTCTCACTATGAGAGGAGACCCGGTCCAGCAGCGGACCAACAAAAAGGGTCAAAAAAAGGAAGGTTATTTATATCTGTGATTTCTATATTCTCAGTGTCGATGAATTCCTTTGTATCATTGCTGTTCTAAATTCAAATACGATAGCTATAACGGCTATATGCCGATCGGCGTATATGCCTATTTATAATGAGAAAAAAAGCGAGTCATTTTCACCGTGCCGATTTTGTCGTGCTCGCATATTTATAATGCCACGTTGGGTTGCCATTTTAATTAAGTTCACGGTTCGCTTCAGAAGTCAAGTTAAATGAAGTTGAATATATTTTATATAACGGACCTGACCGGCTTATTGCCGCGGAAATTTACCTGCTCCACGTAGGTAATGTTCTGGTTTGAATTCTACTGCCAAACTCTACTTTATGTCAACTAAATGTTTTCCATAAAATCACTAATTTTATTGGTATGTTATTGTATTAAAATGAACAATCCTGTACTCCCAAGTCCGCGAGTGAGATCCAGGAATTTAATTTCAAAACTCACGTGTGTTTTACGATTAGGTATAACTTTATATAACGGTGAAGAATTATATAACTTAGAGTAACTGTAACCTGCTCTAAGACATTTGAAGGTTAACAATGGAGCGGGTAAGGGTTCGAGAAAAGTATGATAATTTTATTTTGGCATATTTTAATGAAATACCAAATTAAAATTTCGTTTTAAACAGAAATGAAAAAGATACATTTCAATGTAAACGAGCCAATGGTTTCAAATATATCAACATTTGTCCGGTTTCGCGCAACTATTTGCGACATTTGAAATTCGAACGCTTTCAACGTGCGACAGGGACAGACTTATCTATTAATGGACGTGCAAGTGAGACACTACATTTGTACAGTGAAGCAAACAGACATAACCGTTTAGTGATATGGGAACTTATGATAATATATGACGTATTTATTGTCTGAGGCACTGAAAGGTGTGTAACGAGGAACTAACTTAAGAAAGCATTGTTACTTCATCCTCATTGTCACTACTCTTGGAGACTTGTTTAATAATAATAATAACTGGGATAATCCGACACATCGCTTTCCGATTACAAATTCAATTGCCTGAATTGAATGCCTGCGTTAGTGTAACCGGACAGCTGATACGCATACATATATACGATATAATACTTATGTAGATATTTTATTGCGACCAGACACAGAACAAACAAATGTGCTCATCGCACATATGTTTGTCCCGGGTGGGAATCGAACCCACGACCTCCGGTTTTGCAGTCAGTCTCTAACCACTCGACCGCGAGGCCAGGAACACAGGCGAGCCAGTCCGTGTTTATTTTCTGTCTAAAGATTCCTTGGTACAAATCACTATTCCAGTGACTAATATTTTTAATGTTTTCAATATTGTATTGTACTGGCGTATACAATAAAGCATATCGTATAGTATTGTAACAACAACAACAACATCGACAAACAACATACCGTCACGCCTGGTCCCTAACGGGGTAGGCAGAAAGCACTAAGTGCTAACCATCTCTGTCCTTGCGAACCTGACGCGCCTCGTCTACATTCATTGCTCTCTTCATGCATGCACGCCGGTTTCGGAGACTCTCGACTCCTCCGTCAGCCAGTATCTGACCTATTTGGTCGAGACAGGACAGTCTAGGTCTCCCTCGGCGCTCCTTATTTTAAACATCTGACATACTGACTTACCGAAATACTGTTATCTTTGAGGTTTCTAATGTGGTGTGGTAAATAATTACAGTTTTTGCGGAGCTGGCGGGACGAAGTCGCGGGCAAAAGCTAGTTGTTAAATAAAAATAGATATGAGCCATTTAAAAAGATACGTTCGAATTTTGTAAAAGTGCACGCTGATTAGGTGTTCAGTTAAGTAGGTCGCCTTAAAAAATACATTTAACTTTCAAAGTAGTTGAGTTCATTAGCTAATTAACTTCGGATGCGGTGTTGCAATTGGATTTGCTAATTGTATCCCAATTAATTCACTCTTACTTACTGGACTTCATTTAAATAACTAGCCAAATGTAATTAATTTGTTATCACTATGATTAAACTAGTTCCTTAACGGGGAAGGCAGAAAGAACCGAGTGCCAAACATCTCTATCGTTTCAAACCTGATGTGCTTTTTATATTTTTTCTATTACTCTTTCTTATATTCACCCCTGTTAATTTGGTTGGCCGGTGGTTTAAAACTCAGACTCAACTTGTATGTATTAACATTGTGAGTATTTAGAAAATAATATAATAATATCTGGGGACAATTTTACACACGGTTATCAGATCCCAAATTAGGCAATTGAACGCCTGTCTTGGTGAACGGACAGCTGATAAACATACATATATACATAGAATATATTACTTATATAGATATTTTTATCACACCCAGACACAGAACAATCAAATACACTCATCACACAAATGTTTGTCCCGGGTGGGAATCGAACCCACGATCTGCGGTTTTGCGGTCACGGTCGCTAACCACTCGGCCACGAGGCCAGTGGAACGCCAGAGTATCGCAAACGCAATTGCATCGTTCTAACGGAAATGTATCGCTGGATTTTGAATTTCGAATTTAACTCTATAGACAAACCATTAAGCATTATGTTAATACGCGAACTGAAATCAATTTCCTGGATGCGCTCCCCTCACGTTGAAATAGATGCGACTGGAAGTGACAGCGAAATGTAGAGTCGTTGTCAGTATTGAAGGAGAGCTTTTTTGGCGCCATTTTTCAAGAACCCCATGCCATTATATTGTAACTAAACGTAACATCACGCCTGTAATCCCCTAAGGGGTAGGCAGAGGAGTGTAGTACACACCCCCACATTTCACCAGT
>DWDX01002562.1:0-14989 GCA_018245675.1 Agara michaeli
CCGGATATTCAATATTGAATAGTCGGGGTATCTTGAGCGCCCTGAAATTCTAACATTCCATAGTAATGCAATTGTTAAGTTGATTAATTTATTGAGTAATTAACAGTCTTTTTTTTATTATGGCTCTCCGTATACAGACTTGAAGCAACTTTAAATTTAAATTTCGATTATTTCTAACTATAACCAACACAATATTATTTTGACACAGCTGGCTATTAGAGTTTTGCCAGCTGAAAATTGCAACCTTTACCAACTGTGCGTGATTTGATAGTGGGCGTGGTGTAGGAGTTCCCATTCGACAGAGATTGAATAGAGTTTAAATAGATTAATAGAGTTATTTGCAGGATATAAGTATAGTCGTATCTCACTCGATTTAAGTTTTTAATTAATTATGTTTTAGTTGTTCCTATTCACTGTTTTTTTTATAATATTATGAGATGGTCAATCGCGCTAGGATTTGATATTTCACGCCAGTCATTCTTTATATATCAATCTTACATAATTGTATTGCATATTTATACCGTTTTCTCATAAATGCTATCGGAATTGTATAAGACTATAGAAGCGCGTAACCACTTCAAATAGAATGGAAGGAACATTTCGTAATTAAAGTGACATTATGTAATATAATATTTGCCCAATAAACCATCTTGCGTAGTATCTCATGTTAATATAGAGAATATAACTAATTACCATAATCTTTGTAAAATATTAGATTATAACATATACTTATGTACATTGTGTTACTTCCTTTTTTTGAGAAAAGAAATCTGCACTTTCAGGCTCTATTACCCTTTACATGTTTCTTCGTTCAATACATTTGATAATGATTTCGAAAAAATTAAAAATACGCATATTACATACAATTGTTATTTGTCATAAACGTTAAGACAGGCCATGTGTCTTCAGAATTGAGATTCATTTACGAAATATTAGCGGAATGATATTCTTGGCAGAAATAAAAGGATGGTTTGCCAGATTTTATTCTTTTTTCTATTTAAAGGCCTTGAAATGGATTTCAACTTGACCTCTTCACTAGCTTAACGCAATTGATTGACATACCAGTATAGAATATTTTGTAAAAGTTATAAGTATGTATATCGGAAATTCTTAGCTTCAATCCTTGCGTATAACCCTTTACGCTAAGTTCAAAAAAGAATATTACGCAATACTTAGTATATCTTTAAATTGAGTTTTTTTAATTTATTAAAGAAATATAAGTTGCTAAAAATATTTGTGTATGTGAAATGTGCTTCTTAATAAATGCGCAATTGTTCGACTTTTAAATAATAATAATAGATAGGTAATAAATATATCTCAATCTCTGAGGGCTCTACATTTTAATGTATTACGATTTAGATAAAAAAAAATGACTTACATTGGCTACTTCACAACATCAAGTCCTTTCACAGCTTCTGTGAGACTGCTGTTCGTTGCATTTACACAAATAAAGTTCTTTATATGTACACTCTTACCATACGAATCACCCGCATACATCAAGAAAGAATAGGATTTTTTTTAAATAGTTCACAAAACTGCCTATCAAGGCAATGTATTCAAATTCACCTTTCAACAAAACCCATTGCTTGGGACTTTTTATAACTTACAAATATACATACATATTTATTTATTAACTTCTTAATTGAAATGTTTTTAATTTTACACACCAACTACGGTTTTCAAAATCGTTTTTTATTCTATTTTGGCTGAATGCAGCTTGCGGCTGAAGCCAATAAGTTTTTCGCACGTAAACTCGGCGTCTGCAATGTCATCGGGCAGAGACGCGGCGGCCGCGCGCTCCTGAAACATACTAGCACGCGGCGTAGCGGTTTTGCCCGTACATACCTTGTGCGCCGAAGGATGCGCAACACTTAGCGAAACCTTCGTAAAACCTTTAATATTTTATTAATAATTACAATCATTGTTCACTGACAGGTTTGACCTGCAGAAAATTGCATTAGGCATTAAGTTCGACCTATGTTACGTTTATACTATAAAAGCTTACAGTAAAGAATAATTAAATAATTCGATAACATAAGTTTCATATGAAATAAATAGCCTCTATGGAAAAAAAAAATGTTTTTTTTTAAAAGCTTACAAATCTAGAAATGTCACTCTTTCTCTACATTTAAAATCGCAACAAAAGTTATGCAATTAATATTTAGTCTTGATTGTGAACAGTAATCGGATTGGTAAACAACCTGTGTAGTGTGCGGTCATTTGAGCCCGGAGACATTCGCGTCTATATTAAATATTACCTAATTAATCAACAATGTATGTATATGTAATAAATGTAGTTATGATGCTCTTTAGGCAAAATTATGACAAAAAGCTATTCTATCATCATTTAATTATGTAATATATTTTTCTAAAGCCAAAATTATCTATCATTTACACGAACTGAATACAAAAAAAAACCTGATGCCGACCTCGTATTATAATATAGTTAATCGGCTTTGAAGTGAAACGAGTTTCTACAAAGAGATATTCTAAGAAGAGCTCACTCAAGTAATTGGAATAAGATTTTAAACTAATTTATAGTTTTATTATTCGCCTACTTACTTATTTGGATACACAAAGATCCTGAATACCTAACCTAACTAAATTATATACCTAACTAAATTGAAGATAAAATACCTTCCCTACCAGGAATCGAATTTGGAATCCTCTACCCGAGACGGCTGTATCGTGATACCTTTGCAAAGGAAGCCGATAATGTAACAACATAACAAACTTTCTAAGAACTAACGTTCTCAGAATGAATTATATTATCGTGTACACCACATGGAATACTTAAGACATCTGCTATCGATGTTAAAACAGTAATAAAAGAATTGAAATTCAGCAAAAATCACGATAAAATCCCCTTTCAAAATTAATAATAGCTACCTCTTAGTGTTTTCTTTACCATTATAGCAAGTGATGTTTATCGATATGGATTTTATTGCAATATCTGACGGTAAGGCAAAAGGGGCCACCAATACCAGAAGCGCTATCAACGCTTTGCCTGCCCCCTTCAAATCCCGTTAGAATCAAAATAGGTACATTTATAAATACAAATGTTAATTTGATGCTTTTAGTATTTATTTGTAAGGCCATCCTCCAGATTGCTCGGCAAATAAAAGGGTCATTAAGATCAAATATCGTTTCCCGCGCAGCGTCTAGAAATGGACAATGACGTTGTACTACTGTTTTCTCCCTATATTTATTATTGACACAGATTGACCGGTTTCCTTTATTATTAAGGAATTACTTTATAGAATATTGTATTGATTAAAAAGTCACATTTCTAAACAAAGAACTACGTGTTACTGGTCGTTGAATATCTTCATGTCAGTAATTATACATTTTAAATATATAAAACGTCTGTGATTGATTTTGGTGCGAACATTACAGCACTTGGCTATAGAATCTTCGCGTTGGTCGTTAAATTTTGTCATTAATGAGTACAAAATGGATATAAAATGGAAACGTTAAAGAACATTAAAAATGAATGAACTGAAACATTATTTAATGATTATTATTAGACAGTACATAAATTGCATATTTTGGAGTTATATCTTGGAACAAAGTTGGTGCGCACTTTTGACCTCACACACAAACAAACACAAACTCACAAAATTATTCCTATAGTAAAGAAGGAAAACGTTGGGAAGTAGCTATTATTAATTTTGAAGATGAATTTTATCGTAATTTTTACTGAATTTGAATTATTTTTATTACTGTATTAACACCCATAGTAGAGCGAGGAACTGCTGTTACCACATCGCTTATACAATAATGAACGGTATCACGACTTTTAGACGAACTCTGTGTAACAAATGTAGAGTCTAGTGCAAAAATAATTTTTCTTCAAGATCAAAGTATTTTGACTACTAATTGTTTAAATGATATTAAACTTTCAAAAATATAAATATAACTCTAAAATATATAATTCTTCTTTATTAAATTAATAAGTATTACGCTATTTTAAAATATTACACATTTTCACAATAACGTCAGCTGTTTTTATATTAAATGAAAGAAATAAATGACGTGACATTATTTATCAGTGACCAATATTTCAGTTCCGATTCTACCCCAGTAACCTAAATCTTTGCTACAGTGTACGTTTCTACTTAGGCATTGTCGTTACCAGAAAGTTCCTTCAAGACGACAAGAAGAAATGATTTTAATATTTGTCTTTCACAACGAAGGAACAGAACTATCGGAACAAAATATCTTACAGAAAATACTTAGAGGCGTAATCACAGAATCGTTAAGATCTTTATCGAGTTGCATTAGGTGACTGGCAATTTGTCACTTTCATTTTCAATTGAAACGCCTTTTCTATAAGTTTCCATTTGAGCTTTTACTAAAGTAAACCATGATTAATGTTTTTATTTATGCTTTAACTAATTTATATATTTTAGACAAACAGATCGTCTTTTAATAAAATGTTAGGGTCATTTGTGCATTTATCAGAATACATAATAGTATCGTGTAAAATATGTGCATTGTCTGAACATTTTACATTATATAATATTAGACGATACATCGATGTAGTTACAAACAGTAAATATACTGGCGACTACGTATGAACAAAAAAAAACATTATTTAATTAATTATCTGTTGGACACATCGTTTTAGATTCTAACCCTATTTATTCTAAGTCTTCCAAGTATTAAAAAAAACTGTAAACTAAAAAACCTTGTGTTTTGGCTATAATAAAGGACGGATATAATAAAGGATGGATATAATTTTTCCAAAACAAAGGTCTATCTAACTAAAAATAAATATTTCATATGGTATATGTTACACGGAGTATATATATTTCTTTATACGACACCATTAGTACGAAATGTAGAAAGTATAAAGGCATGCTATCCAGTCGAACCGGCTGTGAAGGGCTCATAGTCCTCAGAAATTTTCGATGATCATTAAAACTGTATGAAAACTTGTGACGGGTTGTCCACGAACCGGTAACTCCACTCGTCTTAGTGGAATACGCTCCAGTCCCACAAGTTATCTGGAGACTCGTATCCTGTATTGGAATTATGAATAAATGTGGATCGCACTCAAATATATGTAAAACATGTTGTTTTTACTTAACTTTGAAAGGGTGCTGGTGAGCTAAAGTCGACTTCCACGCCGGGAACTCAATAAATAGTTTCAGCAATATCAAAACTGGATTCATTCGTCTGCGGAAAAATATTGACTTTATAATTTACTAGCTTTTGCCCGCGACTTCATCCCGCGCATATATTATTATACAAATGTTATTATACATATGAACCTTCCTCTTCAATCACTCTATCTATTAAAAAAAACCGCATCAAAATCCGTCTCGTAGTTTTAAAGATTTAAGCGTACATAGGGTAATAGGGACAGAGAAAGCGACTTTGTTTTATACTATGTAGTGGTCAGATAGGTGTAGTTGAAAAAAAAATTGTTCGTTTACAATAAAAAAAGCTAAAATTTTAAATTTGGAATCCGAGTCTCTATCGTGGAGATCAACGGTATATCGCAATGCCTACCTGTTCTCTATTTGATTTGAAAGCTTTTAGACGACGGGACGCGGCGCAAAACGTAAAAAAGCTCGTGTGTGCGTCCAGAGCCCTAACCCTACTTAGCATTGAATATGATTGTTATCGATCGTAGCTTGTACTTCGCGAGTATCAACACTCGTGACTGAGCAGAGCACAACGGATTTATATTTTTAGTAAATGCCTAGGTCCCTTGCAGTACCACCGAATAAAAGCCATTGGTAATGTTATATAATCGGTTAAAAAAGGCACAAGTTTAAATGTGCAATTCGAGTTTATCAATTATAATTACTTAACATTTTTTTTAACCGACTTCAAAAAAAGGAGGAGGTTCTCAATTCATCTGTATTTTTTTTTTGTTTATTAAAGTATTTTATTTGACACATATCGTTTCAATGCCGTAGGTATATTAAGAACGAACGAACCTAGCTACTTGGTTGTTGTTTAATTCTGTAATTCTGTTATTCTTTCATTCATTCATTCATTCATTCAGCATCATTCGTTGTTTGAATTCCGTTTCACGATTCATTTCGCACGGTCAATATGCCGGTCGGCGCAATTCCAAATTCTATTCCAGCTAAGACAAATGTCCAAATAATCAATTCACTAGTATATTCCCGATCTGGTTGTTTGCGTTTGTGCGCGTGAAATGCTATTTATCCATACATATATATCGATTTTACAACAAACCTTCTAAGAACTTTATACGTTTCAAATAGTTCATTGCCGAGAAATTGCGCGCCATTGTGTGAGATTGCTTCGATTCTGTTACTAAGAACGTATTCAGCAGATTGCTTTTGTCTTGGCGGAAAGTATTTGTGATATTTAACGGAGCTCCTTGTCGGATACTTGGCGAAAAACAAAAAATAATAACCTATATATTTCTTAGGCCTATTTTACATTAGCGTACATAGACCCCTTACATACATTACGTGTATAAAATGGAATGCGCTAAAGTGTTCTATGCATTAAACTCGTGATTGGTCGATCAAATAGTATACATTTGTTGTTGATAAAGTTTAAATAAACAAAGTGATTGATTTCAATATCGTGTGGTACTTTTATCCAGAGGATTTTGTTGAAAAGGCTACATCATACCTTTGTAATCCCACTGTTGGGCACGGATTTCTCGTGAAGATGGAAAATATTTAAGCTATAGTTAAAAAATAGTAAAACAATTTGTGGTAACTAAAAGTTGTGACTTCTTATTAAGCATGAATTAATTATAATTTAATTATTTACAGTAACAGTACATTATTTATATTACATTTGCGATACGCGTAATAAAAGATTACGACGTAACAAAAACGCGTAGTAAAAACACGACATTGATTCTACAAATATTCCGCTTTTTAATTTTCTCTCCCTCTCTATCTCAATCTATAAATAAAGTGTTTCTTTCTTTCTTTCTTTCTTTCTTTCTTCTTTCTCTTAAGAGCATTTTGTACTAACAGACTAATAAGTGCTTTTCCCCATAAATAGAATAACAACGCGCCTACGTACATCCTATCGTTTAGTTTGAAACGTGTCTCACATAAGAATAACATTTCTTGGTGCTAGTGGCTAATAGAATATGAGATTTTCTGCATATAAACATCTGCGCCATATAAGGAATGTACAACTATGAATTTATCAGAACAGGATATAAATGTACACTGTAAAAGCGTATCTAAATTGAAACGAAAGCAAAAATGACCATTTACTACGTCTAGCACTACTGTTTTCTTAAACCTGGTATTCGATTCCTAGTTCAAAAAAGTAACAATTATATTTTAGACCAGAGTAAGCTTTTAAACGACAATTGTAATAGCCAGTTACAACTGTACTTACAACAGTAACTATTTGTTTAAAAAGTGTTCGATTAGATATAAATAAGTACTGTTTCGCCTAGCTTTGTATTCAAAAAAGCCACAATTCAATGTGACAGTAGAGTAACTAAACTTTAAACTTAATCTTTTAGAAACACGACTACTGTGTCTATTATCTGTGTATTGAATTCCTAATTCCAAAAATTACCATTCAATCTGAGACTAAAGTTACTTAACTTTAAGCGAAATCTTTAATATACCGTAATATCCAATATCAATCTCTATGAGCATCGTATTCTTAATTTTAAAAAGTCTCAATTCAATTTGTCTTTAAAGCCACTAAGCTTTTAATGGACCATTTGTTTTGGTGGTACGCGTGGAATCGCATTGAACGAACAAAACAGTATTCACGAGCTAGACGACCAATTAAGAAGCGCATTTACAAGCGAATGCGATACAAAACAAACTTGCATATAGAGAAAAGACGAGAGGCCGAGATACGTATCAAACGCTGCGGCTAAGCCCGCGCTGAGCATTCGAGTTCCCTCGCCAAACCGCACCTAACAGAACCCACCTCCAGAATCCTTAACACAACACAATTTCTTTCACCATAATCAATTCTGGGCTTTTTTCGTCGCCGAATGTGAATTTTGTTAACACTACAACACAATTGCACACTGCACTGCAATCCGGACTATCGCACTGTTGGTATTGCAGACACTTGAGTTGAGAGCACAGTTTTCACTTGGGGGGAGTTAAAAACGTGTTTTTTTTCAGCGTACGACGCGCGATGCGACCGGTCGCGCCTTATGTACGGAAGGCACTGGCGGAGAGACGCCGCGGCCAGGGCGGCAAGGGGCGCCCCCCTAGAAACAGGTTGTGGTCGCATACCGTTTGAGCGCCAATTTCGAGGCTCCCTCCATAGGGACGCCGACTGCCACTTGATCCGTGGATAAGGTAATGATAAAAGATAAAGCCTACAATTATTTATACTCTACGCGTTATCAATCGCTTTCATTTTTAAGGTTACGATCTTTTTTACGTAGCGTTCAGTGTTCTTGTTGTAGCATATCGCGTTGTAGAGTAATGTTGATTGTTAAAACATGTTTATATGAATCTTAACTGGAATTTTATTGTAGGCATCATATTTTTCGTGACAAAAATACCTAATGTATTTAAAATTTACTGTTTTTTTATCTCTGCTAATCTATAGCATAATGGATAAAAATATAAGTAGTTCTTAAATTCAGTACTACAGCGTGGTACTGTTGTAAATTTCAAAATTTAGTATGAAACTCAAGTATAAGGGAAAATATATGTAGGTAATATATTTCCAAGAAGATTTCTACAAACCGAAAGATTACTTAAAGGGCCTTTAACGACTTTAATAAGAAAGGGCATTGCTCTGACAAACATGCTGTTATTTAACTAACAAGTTGATTATGTCAGGCCATAATGTCACCGCTAGTCTCTATGCACGTCGATATATTCCACTTACGCCTTTGAAAGTAGTGACCCATCTTTTATTATTATCTATTATTTCGACGAATGCTAAATATCTCTATCCTTACAAAACTGATGTGTTCCTTCTACATTCATCAATCTCTTCATACAAACGCGCCGATTTCGGAGAATTTTCAACTACTTGTGAATAAAATTTAATTCTCATTATACCTGAGACATGCAAACATATTTTCTGTATAAACTTGGTAGATAGATAGGCTCTATCGGTTTTGTATATGTGTGGTCAATTACAAAAAATATACAGCCATTCCGTGCTTTAAAATCTATACCCACTTTATTTACGAGTATATTGATACTAAAAGGCTCTGTATAATAATAATAATTAATATGTTACAATAGTATAACATGACTCTACCGAGACTCTACCGCTCGAGTCCCGTAATCGTAAGTAATGTTGCGCTACAATTTTCCTGATTAATCTATAATATGTAAACCTAAATACGTTTTTCTAAAATTTGCAGCAAATTGGAAGTGAATTATTCCGTTGTCATTATAAACTAAATACCAGTGGGGAAATAAATAGCTATTTTTTTTTAATCGTCTGTATTAGTTTTTTCCACATCACCTAATAGTAAACAAAATAACTCTTAAATCCTAACAAACCATTAATATATATATGTATATAAGACATGATATAAATAAATACTATTTTTATACTAAAATCACTTTGGTTAACCCAATGGTAAGCGGAATAAAGCCGTAGAATGATGTGTCGTCTTGCAAAAGACTTCGACGCGCGATCGCTTTTCCGCTGCATAGAGTCGTGTTGCTTCAATTGGTCCCATTGTAGTTTTAATATCGCTATAAGCTTTTGCTGCAAGCGCTAAATTGTGTAAACGTAAATAAAAATATTTTAATATAAAGAAAATGTTTTGTCCGGCTTTTCTTTTATTCAACTATCACGTTCTAGTAAGGATAGTTATTATAAAAAAAGGTATTCAAAACGAAAAAAGTTTTCGTAAAAGAATTAAACAGGTTTACTACTTACTTTTTTTGGACTGTTTTTTTATTTCGATTATAGTTGAAGCCTTAAAGTGTAAATAAGGGCTGAATAAACTTTAATATCCAATTAATCCAATCTCAAATAAGACGGAAATATCTCTACATTCATACTATGATTATCTAAATATATGTAACTTATTCAAAAACCCTATTTAGTTATAAAGCTATATTAACTGTCAAAGTTATATAAAATAGAAACATCGTTTCTTTGTCCTAAACGTATCTTAGATAAGAAGTAAATACAGCAAAGATTGTGCAAGTGTGAATTCTAAAAAGGAAACACTGGACGACTTTACTTAAACATGGAACCATGGAAAACATTAGTGTATGTCTAGCTTTGTGTACTCTTTTGTTACATGAAGTTAAATGTTTAAAACGCGTTTTGATTTTTTTTTAACAGTTTCCTATTATTTCATTTTCGCGAGAGAAGATTTAAAACCATATTCCACCAGACGGTGTGTATTCTGCTAATCCGCACTTGGCCAGCGTGGTAGACCAGGGCCTGAAACCCTCTCACTGTGAAAGGATGTCCAGCAATGGATCAGTGAAAGTTTTATTTAGTTATTGCTAATAAACAAACTCTACCACCAATCTTTAGGTAAGAAACCAATCATAGTTAAGGTATATGTGTACCTAACTTTTAATTGTATATTAACAATTATATGGTAATTAAACCGGTGCATTATGGTCCTATTATAGGTATAGTTTTTAAATATACATTACAAAATGTATAACAACAAAGTTTCCTAACAAGTATCACAATTCACTTACTCGTATGTATAACTTTCTCTACATATATAAACATTTCATTGTTACGTATTTGGCTGTCTCAACACCCAACGTTGCGAACAATATTAACTGCAAACAGTTCAAAACACGCAGGAATTACACGCGAGCCAACAAAAGAGTTTTATAACTTAGCAGTCTAGGTTTAGCCGAGTGTAATTTTGTATCACATTACGAAATGACCACGCAAATTATACAGAAGCAGTGCTATCACTCGCATTTACGGTATGCCGTTTCGGTAGATATTTTATCAGTACTCCTTGTATTGTTCAATCGGATACTGTGCTGTTCAATATTATTCTCATTTCGTATACAATTTTGCAACTCAGCTGTAACTGACAACGAGTGTGATGCTGAAAATTGTACATAAATATTCTAAATGTAATATAATATGTAATATCACTAGCAAATGTATGTATTGTTGGTTATTCTAATTATTTTTACATCGTAATTACGATTTTTATTATTATTTAACTAAATTAATTTTGTAGCGCCATCTACCTTTGTCAATATTCTAAGCGATATACATGTCGTAACCCATCCTAAATAACAGATAGAGAAACACTTCCCTAACAGTTATGGCTCTACAATCATGTTTGAACTTTGAAACAGCCTTTCCCGCTGCGTTAATTCGATTATGCAATAGAACACAGAGCCTATATACATTCTTAACAGGAACAACCCATTGTGTGTTACTGGAATCTTCTTACGACTACAATTTGTTGTTGCAAAACGTTGATCAGCGCGCACCAGCTTCGCTATAACGCTGTATACAGCGCTTATTTGATTAAAACGTATCTCGTGGTATACTTTTCTTTCTTTATTTCTTTAGTTTATGTCACTCGCCAGTTCTTTAACTCCATACCAAAAATTACATCAATCTATTTCTCCGTTTTGCTGTGAAAGATGGACAAACTCACACTTTGGAATTTATAATATTAGTATGATTTAATGCTGTGGATTAAAAATGACTCTTTTCCTTTTTATTCGTTAAGGCTATTTATATATGAATATTGACATGCTGTGAATCGAAGCCATATTTAAACTGACATGCATTTGAAACTATTACATTAAAACAATACCAACAATTATACAATGTTTTTATATCATGTTTAATTCATAAAACGATGTCAACAGAATTATTTTCTATCTTCCAATTATTCCACTGTCGGGTTTGGGTTATAATTAAGGAACTCCAATGAAAGGTTACGAATTCGCGCGCAAGAAATTCACGTTGTTAAATGCAAGATTTATTTCGCGGTCGGACGAGAACGACAATAATAGAGTACAAATTTGTATGGAAATGAAAAATCCCAATTTGTCCTTAAGCATTATCAAATTACCGGCGAATAAAGTGTGAACGGTGTGAAATGTACACACGGAAAATACGTTCCGTAATTGCGTTCCCATTTCTGAACGAATATCTTTCAACATTTTATGGGGTTGATTCGAAAGCGTCTCGCGGTGGGCGATGCGTTTAGCTTGTTCTAAATGAATATTTTCACCATATATGTTGCTATTGGAATTGAATGTTTTGTGATATTTATATAACGATATGTCTTTCAACCCGTCTATTGTTCCTCATAAATTAATAAGTACATAATTTTACAACCAGACAAATTGATGCGCATCATAGAAATATTGTCTCCGTTGAAAATCGGACCTACAGCCCCCGGCTCAGGTCATATTTACCGCTGGAGCTACAAGCCAGTTATGGCCAGTCGCTATAAATAAAAGTCGAATATATACCAATGATTTATTACTTACACTGGGTACATTAAAGTCGATTTACTTCTGAATGACAACGTATTCAATTCTTATCTGCTATATAGCGCATTTATCATACATCCTCTCGCTTTTTCATTATCTCGAGGTTATTTAGCCGCTTGATCAAGAACACTTGAATTATATTCGACAAACAAAATAATATAATAGATCAGATAGCACATTATTGATTGTTCGATGAATATTTTTGGCGGGTATAAAACCTTCGTGCATATTTTGTATGTTGCTTTCAGATTATATTGGAGCATGTACACAATTCGCCCGAAGCAATACCACTACACCCATTTCTGCGGTGAAGCAATTGTTTTAGAACGTTTTGTTTCGGTTTGAAAGATGTAAGAAATTTCTGAGGGAAATAAGCCAGTACCCTTTGTGCCGTCCTCTTTCCTATTTGATCTGTATTTGTTGTTTATTTTGTATACATAAACTAATAATTGAATAAATAAATAAATGTAATTGCTAGTAACGTTTGTATGTGTACTAGCTTCAAATGTCTGTCCTCAGTAGCCGCATCAGGCGACTGTGATCAACTTGCAGAATTAATCTATCTCTCTCTATCTCTCTCGTCTACTGTCTTATCTTGTCCCTTGTCGCACGTTTCAACAGGCGACATCCACCATGGTCAGAGAAGTAACCCGTATGCCAATTGTCTGAAAGAACATAACCCTAAGTAGACTGACTTCGTGATCGAGTGGTTGGAGACCCAGACTGCAAAACCGGAGATCGTGGGTTCGAATGCCACTGGACAAATATTTGCGTGATGACAACACTTGTTTGTTCTGTGTCTACGCATAGCAAAAATTACTACATAAGTATTATATTGTAAGTATGTTTATCAGTTGTCCGGTTGCCATCACACAGGCATTCAATTGCCTACTTTGGAATCGGATAACCGTGTGCCCAATTGTCCCCAGTTATTAAACATAAATGTCTCCCCACAACACAGGGAATCCAGGGAATGAGGGACAATTTTTTTTAAATTTTAAGTACGTTAATTCACTGACAAGTAAAGAAAATAGTGGCCACTTTCATGAACCTTAATAACTTTTTGCCACACCACAAAAACGTTACAAGATGTCCACATAGTTCTAATTCCCACAGCATCACGTGCGGCATTAGCCCAGTTTTCGGTTAACATACGTGGATCGGTCTCCGCTGGGCGCACGACTGCGCTAACTACACGCCAACCACACCAATCGCGCATCTAAATACGTTCTCACATTAACGACCGGAGCGATGCTGGTAATTCGAGAAATGACGCCATTTCGTCTTCTCTAATGATGTAGCGGACCAGAGTTGTAGATCAAGTTCGAAAACATTCCATATCGATGGCTACTATTAAAAACCGAACAGAATTGTGATCCTAGGAGATAGATATCGTAGCAAGTGTTCGGTCTCACTTAGTCTGCAGTTCTTTGACAGATTGAATCGGAAACTTGAAGAACAGAAACCGCTTTATCCTCGCCAAAGGAAGATCTAAATGGTTAATATGATAGCGCGTCTAATCGTCTTCGAGGTGAGAGTGAATACGCTTTTTATGAGCATACGTGGCCCATCTTAGAATATAATACGCTTCCCCTCAAGTAGGTATCATGCTCAAAGGTTAAATGCGCCATTATTTAAAATGTTAAATAAGAAATAATAAATAATATCTCTTTGGCGGTCTTGCCTGATTTTTCAAATATATAATGGTTCTATAGTATCGTCTAATATTTAGTAATAAAAGTAGCCAAATCCTGTTTGTCTGCACAGACTCTTGGCTCCAAAGTTTTTAAGAATAAGTACCGGAAACTTACATTCGTTCCGGTATGTACAACTGCAATTAAATCTCCAAACATCTAGGAATTCATAATGATAGATGTTATGATTTGGTGCCCGTTTGCTGCCCAGAATTACGACACACCAACAACTTCCGCCATCTAGCGGCCGCTAGCTCAACTATCGTGCCAATCTTACTTTTGGGAACAAAATCTACAGGATACTATAAAAATGGGACTCATTTTTACTTCAGACAACAGTGTTTCACGTGAAATAATTATTAGTATTAATTACGGGTACGTTTTACTGGCAAACCCATCCGTCGGATTTTTATTGAGTCTCCTTTAAAGTCTGCTATAACAGCATGGATGTTGGAAATTTCACGATTAAAATTATAACCTATGTGACAGCTACTCATATACATATTGATATTTGTGAAAAATTATCAATAATATGGGTACATCAACTTGGGCATTGGTCCGTAGTGTAACCCACTTATTTTATCCAGTATGATTGGCTTCAGACAGAAGGGAACAAGAGTGTAGAGACGACAATTGTCTACCAAATCAAATCTACATGTTGCGTTTTTTCTTTCACTCTTTATATTACTTCACTGCTGGGCCGGGTCTCCTCTCAGTGAGAGGGATTTTAGGCTGAATTTCAAACCACTAGGCTATCAAATATTGATTATTGTTGTTTTGGAGGTGGTAGAACCTGTATACCGTTCGCCCGGGGAAGTACCACCGCCACACCTATTTCTGCCGTGAAGCAATTGTTTTTACAATTTGTGTTTCGGTTTG
>DWDX01002563.1:0-14986 GCA_018245675.1 Agara michaeli
TAAACGTAATGTAAGGGTATCGTATTATCGATACCTTTACATTAGCAACTCTGGTAAAGTTCGTGCTCGGGCTAGTAATTGGAGTGTACATTTTTAACTCACGCATAAGTATTGTATCGGTAATCCTCCTCCATTTGTGGCTGGCGATACTGGCTGTTAGGATCGGCTCCGTAGTCCGGAGGAATAATAGCCCAGCTGTTGTCGTAGTTGTAGTATTCTCCGTAACCCATATCATTGTCACCCATCATTCTCATCCTCCGCCCAGTCCACTGAATACAATTCTGCACTTGTTACTCTACTTCTCAATACTATATATTGATCGATACCAAGCCAATATAAATGTATTAACTCAGTTATATGACTGTAAATTTACTTCGATCAAAGATTTAAAACTTCGATGATAACGAGTCTTATTGCCGCAAATTATGTTTCAGCGATTACAGGACAGGATTTACGGCGAGGATAGTCTCGTCGGGACTGCAGGCGATCGTATCGGCTGATCGATGCTTCAACGGGCGTTATCAATAAAATTGTGCCGTTATCATATCTAACAGCTTTCCCCCATGATAGGAGACTTTTATAAATGCGACAACTAGAACCGACGCCAATATTGCAGAAGATAGCTTTATCAGTGTCAGATGCGAAGAAAAAATGCTACCGACAACTGTGGTATATCATGAATTCCAGTACTGACAGCTTGTAGAGTCATCGGGTAACTAGATAAGTCCGGCATCTAGTGCAGATAGATACTTATACTATATACACACTTTTACCATTTATTGTATTATATATTTGTTAAAAATTAGATCAAAATGAGCAGCAACGGTCTAAATCTCTGGAGAACGCATTAATTTACTGACAACTACAATAATTCTGCGAACTAGTTGAAGGTTAATGAAATCGCACAGTTTTTAACACATCAGAATAATATGCCATTATATGCCAGGGTTATAACCCTAAAATATTGTACTCTCGATTATTATCAACGAAAAATGTATGGGAAATAATTCTCATATTTGAAAGCTTAAATTAAATTATTATTAAACATTTGTTTGACGATAATTTCTAGCTCTTGCACTATCTAGTAATTAAGATCCCAATGCGAGTATTTGTCGGTGTACAGTTATTTATTTTAGCGCTTTTCATTTCTATGAAATCTAATACGAATATACAAATAGTTGAATTATGAAACAATGATAAAAATTTTTTGGTCATAACAATATACACACGTAAGTGTGTTAAAGTCATTATCGCATAATAAAAATAAATAAAACATACAACTATCAATTAGAAGATATTTTATAAAAAACACCAGAGTCTGTATCCGTATGTATCATACGGTAATTTATTATCACAATCATCATTTTCTTTGATAACGGCCTACTTCAGTTTGTAGAGATATAAGCGGCATCTTGGCATCGTATAAAAATAGTATTCACTCGTTACCTCTGGTGGGACTCGAACCCACAATCCTCGGCTTAGGAGGCCGATGCCTTATCCATTGGGCCACAGAGGCGTGCAGGAGAGCGACGAGTGTAGGCACACGTTCGCGGCGCCGAATGCGTTGCGTCACCGTGCGTCACGCGGACACGTTCACACCGGCAATTAACGACATGATAACCGATTACTTATTATATTATTGCTTACACTTTAAACATATTGGCAGGTAATATTTATATAGGCAGGATATTTTGCTCTTAATATTTGCTGAGTTAGGGTGTCTTGTTACGATTTATTAGCATATTTTCGATAACATACAGACATAAAAGTAATACCTACGTCTTCACTAAATGAGTATTAATTTAATAGGTACCTAGGTGTCATGTGATCACAATTTTATAAGAGGGTACATCTACATGTTTTTATCAAGTTGTTTGTTTCTAATTGTAATTAGATGGCTTCTTATTTACTAATTAGAATCCGTTCATGACATAGAATTCTTATTGCTAAAATAACAATGTAATTTTATTCGCTTAAGCTCATAAAAACAAAAGCTCGTTATACCTACTCGTTTCATGATGCGCACGACCTTTATATACAAAAATAGTAACTACCTACATCTGAACCAATATTTAATCATCGTTCTATGTAAAGAAACATTCTATAACTCTTCCTTAATTTATTGTAAATGAAACTCATTCGAAAAGTAATGCATAATATAAACGAATACTTGCATATTTATTATTATATTATAACAATCATGAAATCATGAATTATTATATATTATAACAATCATGAAAAAAATCGATATCTGTATGAGATGTTTATTAAAACATATTTAATCTGAGCCGATAGATGTGCGTGGGACAAAAGTATTCAAACGCGGAACTAGTTATGAAAACAGTGTTTGGGTATCATACAAAAGTTGTCATGCAACATGTCATGTCAAGCTCCTGTGTTATATCTACTGATATCAACTCGAGGTTTATTACCGTGTGCTCGACTATTTAAGTAAACAAAAATAAAATATTTCGATTTCATTGAGACGCCAGGCGTTTTATATCCAGCAACTGGGGAGCTGAGAACGTCCTCTCCAAAACTAACGCACGAGACCTCCGTAAATCGTGCTTCACAAATGTGCTCCGATTCGATTTTATACAATATATTTATAATTACAAGGGACATGCCCTTACAAACTGAAAATCTTAAAACGCTTAAGAAAACCCTAGTAGGAAATCTCTATTTTTATATTTATTTAACGTTTATTAATAATATCTTCATTATAACCCCCCACTGCCACTCTTCAAATATGAAACATAAATATTTATAACGGTGAAGGAAAATATCCTTAAAAAACCTACACGCGTAAGTTTTCCATAAGTTCTCTAAGGCGTGATGTAAGTTCTGCCAATCCCCACGAGTCCAACAGGTAACCCCTCTTTCTCTGAGAGGAGCATCATGTATTGAAATAATAAAACTGTTGATAATTCCAATTTCGTCTCATTTATTCAGTCATTTTCCTTTGAGCGTCAGTTTACAAACCATGTAATTTTATGGCCACAATAATATTTATTTGTTATTATTGTAAATGTATTACTTTTACTGTTCCAGTATACTAATGTATGTAGTGATAACAGATTTTTGAATGTGGTTATATGATCACGAAAACCTAACCTTGCATCACGTGTACATTGTTCAGAGGGAAAGAGAAGAAACAAACTAGAGAAAAAACATATATTAAACGACCTTACGTGATCACCAGAGGCAACCGGTACCTTCAAATAAGCTCAATTATCAAAACTATTTTTTGTTCTAAGATACAACCCGCACTAACAATTATTACAAATAACGTCACGTCATCTCTGAAGTCTTTGATCGTTCTTCTGAATTGCAATTGTAGATATTTAGATAAGGAAAAATAAACAAAAAGGCTTGATAGGGCATAAAAATTTACTACATATTTCTTATACATATTGATTAAATAAAACAAAGGTAACAGTGACTGAGTAATATAAAATAATTCACGATATAATAACACATTTATACGTCTCTTTATACACGTGAGAATCAAGCAGTACTCAAAACTTATAAGCTTTTAAATATGAAAGTGTCAAAAATCAATCACTTTTCAGCTTTACACGAATAATGTACGATATCGCCGTTGGGATATCTCACGAACGCGCTTTGGTTGCCGAAACGCTTCTTACACACCGGACACACGTTGTAATCGTTAATCACGATCTTCTTAGATTCGTGAAACTGTTTCTCTTCTTGTACCTGAAAGGAATAAAACATCAATCAATAAAAATCAATCAATATTTTACATATAAGTAATTTCTTCCCATAATTACCGCGAAATCTGACCAATTTTAATAAATTATTTAAAATGTTGTAATTAGTGAAAATTTTGTATTTGAAGATAAATAAAAGGTGTATATATAGATAGTATAAGCCCGGGACCAACATTAGTTAATAGATTTTACTGAACGTTACTTTCGTCTGAAGCGCCATCTGAGAACCTCCAATCGCACCAAAATAATTTTTACTTTATCTCAAATCTTCAAAAGACAATAAGATTGGACTCCACTACGATATCTGCTGGATCGGAACACTCGATTCTGCATCAGTTAAAAAATCCGTGCTGTGACGATAACATACAGGATAAGAGTACAAATTTCACAAAAAATGTGAACATAATTGACCAGACCTGCAAGTGTTCGGCATACAACAGTCCTTTCAGAACTTGTGTTCGTCGCTTCAGAGTGAGTTGGCTTTCTAGCGCACTTTCTAGAAAATGTTTTAAGCGACCGAGAGGCACCGTATCGGGCAGGACGGACAGCGCCTGCAAATGAAAAAAAAAATTCTGTAGCTAAAATCTTCAAATCATAAATGATGCATCTCATCCACATCAATAGTTACATTCCATTTTCTGCTTAAGTGTTTTATAGTAACTACTTGCCCAACATCGTTCCAGTGCAAGAATATAAACTATAAAATATAAATCTTCAGTAAAAACATAACTACACGTCTCGGTCAGAAATACTATTTATTTTTACTAGCATAATATGGCGTTAGTTTCATTGAAATGGTGAAACCGAACATTATTTATGAGTAAAATGTTATATTACACATAATTGTAACAATGCGGAGGTTCAGACTGGGCAATGCAATACCTTGAGCGGCGAGACGGCGTCGGCGTGCTTGTCGAGGATGGCGAGCGCGGTGTGCAGGTCGGGCGCGGCGGCGCGGCGCGGCGCGGCGGCGAGGGGCGCGGGGGGCGCGGCGCGCCCGCCTTCCGTGAGGATGCGCATCAGCGTCACGTACACGTCGGCCTGCGTGGGGTCCGCGGCGCTCACCTGCTCGCAATAGCGAATGGCTCGCTCCACCGACCCTGACGTATACGGATACTATTTTCATACGCAGACATCACGTCGCACCGTGTCACTTATCAATTATACATTTATACAGACATGATTGTTCTCAGCCGGGGGTGCTTAAGTGCCTAAACTACTTAATGTTATTCTAGGTCCAAAAAACCCAAAAAGTGAACGTAGAAGAATGACCAGGTATTGGACACACGAAACCATTTTCTATTTGCTCACTTTATTACCACAGTTACATACAGTTACATATTTGTCGAGACTTTTTCTCCGATTTTTACATCAAGTATTTTTATATCTATAGCAAATGGATGAAAGCACTTGTTTGCTTCAAAGCAATTGTTTCTGAAGATACGACTCACCTAATAATTGAACGTAAATCGCCAAAGCCTGCTCGTGTCGGCCAAGCTTGCCCAGTATAACCGCCCGTTCCTCAAACAAAGAATCTTTCGGGAAGTGCAGGATCACCCTCTCGGGCGTGTAATGCGACGACTTCTCCAGAAACGCAACCAGCTTCGATTTGATGTGCTGGAACTCCTCCTCGGTATAATTCCCTTTTTTGTCGGTGATTCTCTCCCTGTACATACTGATTAAAGCGTCGTGGAATAGCGAGTTCGTGTCGTTCCATGTGTGAATCACGTGTTCCAAGTAGGGTATCACAAGGGGGTCATGCTCTCTTAACAGGAAATCCAGTACTTTGGGACGGGGCAGATTTTCCACTTCAACTTTGTCCTCTGTAAATATTTTCAATCCCTCTTCTGGGTGTTCTTTCAATATCCAGTCGGAAAACTTGAATATCAAATTGATGTGGTCAGCACCTGCAGCAGAATAAATCAATACAACCTCAGAATGCACAGTTAAGGATCAATTCTTTATATATAAAATGAATTAATAGAGAGAAAAACGTTGGCTTACTTTTCTTCTTTACTTTAAATGTTATCCTTTTGATACAGTTACTTTAATACACTATAAAACATTAAGTAGACTCATAATGTGTTATGTACTAAATCATGATAACTACGAATTTATTAAAAAAATAATGTAAAAAAAAAGGCTGGATTGAGACTTTATGCAGAAATTAGATATAACGCCTAGCAAGAGATTAGCCAGATCTTTGTAATAACATAAGAATATTTGGGATTCAAAGAATTGTACAATTAGAAATATATTAATTGGTTACCAAGATGCTGCAAGTAGTTCTTAGTTCTGTGGTAGCCTTTCAAGTTTGAGTCTGGCTGCTTAGCCTGTTCCCTTAACAGTTGGAGAGCTTTCATATGTTGACCTTTGGTTTGATACAGGATGATCAGTTCGCTGTGCTTGCCATGTTGTAGAAGCATTTTCTCCGCCTCGTCTAGACGACAATTGTTTAAACGCAACAACGGAGCCACAAAAGCGTCGTTAGTCTGGAAAATTAATACAATTAATATTTTTTCTCGATTTCGGGAAGAAGCAACATTAACTTATAACTAGAAATGTAGCCAAAGATGAACACGAAAGTTAATCACTAAGTTTCAAAATCAAATTTAAAATTGACATGTCCCCCTGTAAAGTATTCTTAAGAACAAACATTCTATAATGAAAAGCAAAATACCTGCAAATAACATTTTAGGAGCGTGGTGTCAATCAATTCCAGTAGCTGGGTGACATTACGTTGGCTAGGACCTTCCTTGCGACCACTAGCCTCCGTTGTAGCACCCAATTTTAAATTCCTTCTTAACTCCACTAAATATTCTATGAGTGCATTGAAGGCATTTTCTAAATCTTTCCCCTTCAATTTCTTCACACTGTCATCGGCCGGCTTGGTGTCTAGCTCCGGAAACAGTTTAATGACGTCAGAAGGGTCAGTGTTCAAGTTGATAAACACCTTCATAGACTGAGAATATTTCTTCTCATCGAACAGTTCGTAGGCGAAAAGTTTCTGAATGGAATGTATTGTCTGTTTCTTCTCTTCTTCGGTGCAATCTGACAGTTTCTGAAGTATCAATAATAAAATAAATTATGTATCATTTACAAATGGTCATGATCAGCTCTCTTTTTACCACTTTTTTTTAAAGAATATGCTAGCACACTATAATTAAATAGACTGAGCCTTCCATACAAACACTTAAGGCCCGAACACAATTACTTACTAAATAAAATCAAGAATATAATATAAAGACGCTAGAATATACAGCCAATCTAAATTTCATTATTTATTGAAAATGAATGAATGAATGAATGAATTGAAACTGTTTTTGTGTAATATTTATTGAACGTACCAATTTATCATTAAAGTCATAAGTTTTTTTATAGCAATGTAATGAGCAGGTACATTAAATATATTGCTTAAAAATCAATGTCACAATTCTTTTTATATTAATCAATTGTAATTCGGAAGGAGGAGTAACTAACAATTTTAGTTACAAACATTAAAAAATATAGCAATCAGCTTACATTGATATATACCAAATGTGTATACATTTACATTTTTAAAGAGAAATGTACCTGGTACAAAAATTACTTACACTCAATAAGAGCTCTATGGTGCCCTTGCGGTTCTTAATATTGTATGCTTTAGGGAACATTGCATATGATTTTAAACGATTTTCAAAAATCTAGGAAACAACAACACAAATTAATACTTACTTCCATTGCAATAATGATTTCTGCTAGTCGCTTTTTTATTTTAGTTGGAAACATTTTGGAACCCATATAATTGAGCCAACTTACAATTGAGCTTAGTTAACAACACTAACTAATTAAATGTATATCCAGCTTTGATATCACAATACATATGTATGGTATTAATCTACATTGAGTTAATTTGCTCGGTGTTGTTAACCAGTGCTGATATTTACATGTACGTTTTAATTAATTGGTAAATATTCTACGGTATGTCATCTACTCATAACACACAGCACATAGTACAATTTATATTTATTGATCACGTGCAGAAGTATTAATTTGTGTTGTACAATATGTTATCGCCGTTAACAGTTAATCAATAACACCAAAACCCACAATAATCACTATAGCTAGTACTTTACAAATATATATTCATACAAATGTAATGAATATTACAATACACTAACTGGAATCAGGGCCATCAATGTATAAGGAAAGGTCATTTTCCGTTTATTGTCCTTCGCACTATATTTAAATATTTGTAATCTATATTTGTAATATGGATATAGTGGTGGATACTACACGACAGTATGTTGTTCTTATTTAATTTTATAACTTTATATTACTTTATACATTTGATTTCATGGGGTGATATGAATTAAAATTGAATGTGACGTTAATAATAAGTTGTGAAAGGCAAACAAATGACGACATCGCCATTTTTTGTAGGGATGACAGAAGTGCATGGACATGTGTGGTATGAAATTATTGTTATCTACTTGTTGTATTATTGCATACTGTGATTTTTGTCATGTATCCACTTCTACTTAAATGAGGTCAAGGAAAGAACAATGATACTGGCACCAGCTCAAACAATTGAAATCATTTAACATCCATAGCTGATTCTTTAATCAAATCACTCGGACAATGTCCAAAATTGAATATTGCCTCGTCTTCCTGGATGATGAATTATCTGAAGATGGTATGGTTTGCACACGAGTTTTGTAAAAAATACCTGTTTCATTACCATGTCCTACGTTTTTTGGGATCAAAGTTGACATTAACCATTTGAACGAACACCATATGCATATTTGTAAAGTGTAATTTGTATAAAAATACAAACAATATGTGAACCAGTATGTATATGGTATACAAAAACCAATGTATACATTGGTTTAAACTTTTTAAAGTATCTGACTCTCATGTGCAAAGCTGTCATATATACTTACAGTTACATCTATCGCTATTTGGAACTGCTTGTCTTTTAGTAACTGCTGTCTCTGCTTCGTGGCATCCACTGCACTCAGACACCACACTTGTCCTATCGATGCCACAAATATTAAGCCGCGCTTACATCTGAAATGTATACAATTTCTATTAAATTGAAAAAAACACTGAAATTCAGAATGTAGTCATTGTATGTTTAAGCATAGTGACGTCTAAAATGTTTCAATAAAAAACAATTAAATATGCAGTATTACATACCTATACATCAGTCTTGCTTTATTTAACTCTGAAAGTGTTTGAATAAACAGTGGCGGTTCCACAGTCTGAACTATTACTTGATCTTGCAAAAGCCCCAGAATAAATGGTTCATCCCACACTAAAAATAGAATATTTGTAAATTTTTAAATCCACATTCAAATTGTTTTATTCATTATAAGGTAGATACATACACTTAATTAGAAAATCACGGTATTCAATTATGAATGATTCATAAATTACTTCTCACTCCCAAAAAAAATTGCAAGTAAAATTTAATTCCTCCACCTTTGTATGAATGCAAAATATTTTATATGCACTCACCTACAGCGATAGGCGCTTCAGTCCACTTGATAGTTTTCTTGATTTCAATTTCCTCAGCCTCTTCTACAAGCACGGAAGTATTATCCCGTCCAAGCAAGAATGAATTTTCTGAATATTTTGCTATTGTTGGCTCCAACATCCTAGAGCTACTTGTTGGAAATAGTTCTTTAGGATTCCTTGAAGCAATCTAAAATATATTTTTTGTCAATATTAGTTCCATATATGATGTATGAAGTATAATTTGTCAAACCAACCAACATAATCGGTTGATCTAATTATAAAAGATATTTTGATACTCATATAAAAATATTTAGCTCTTCATACATTATATGTTTGTTTGAACCTTAGACGATTCAGAATCTTGTGACGTTATTATTGTATTGTAATATTTCTGCCACATAACTGGTAAGTATAATTAAATATAGCACATATTATATATGGACCTGGTGTGACGGTATGTATGTACATATTATATATAGTTAATAAAGCATACGAACATCAAACAAGACATATTCTCCTTTGAACCCCACACACAAGTATTCCTGGCCCCTTGCCATCACCTTTGGAATGTCAGGTATGGTAAAATCGTATGGATGTTTTTTAAATTCCCTGTTCTTTCCATAGTACAGCTGCAGTTTTCTTCTCACGGCAACACACAAATGAACTAGAGAATTAGATTCTCCAGTCATAGATGTTGCAGACTGAAAAAAGAAAGTGCATATTTTTCAATCTTATTTATTGACTTAGAAAAATTTCAGAGAAGACAAATATACATATTAATATTGTAGCAATAAAACTGAAAAGTGTTGGCCAATGCATTAATAACAATGTTGATTGTGGAAGAAATATCTACATTCATACCTTATTATCTATTGTGAATAGAGATGCACCTTTAGTTTCCGGAAACGTGTTTACCAATGGAAAATTTACTCCTTTCATATCATATGTAGATAATACATTGTCAGTTAAACATATCAATAGGTTGTCCTCTAAAATGAATAAAAATATGGACTTTAATACAAAAATTATCTGCTACAATAGTCTGAAACACAGTTAAAGGCTCAGAGAGAGATGCAGGAAACTTTGTTAATTAAATACCTATTTCTCTCGACAAGTAGCTATGCTGCACTGCTGTGATACAATTGTTAAAGCGGTTGAACACATAAAATATAATATAACAAACACGATTAAATTTACTAGGCAAGCATGCTACTCTGTAGGCAATATCATCACTTACCATCAGGCAAGATAGTGGCCAAATGATAGCCTATTTATAGCCTATACAAATTGACTGTTTATATGATTTGCATAGGTCCCACAATTTGATGTCCAGCTAGGCTGTACAGAGGTCCAGAGTTTATTCAACAACACTGCTCTAGTTACAATTGGCTGAATTATAGTTTATTAATGGTCAACGAGTAAAAGTATAATATCACCCTCAATTAGGTCACCCTCTCATGCAGTTTTTTCAGAGATATCATTATTCTGTTTGTAAATCTGCTAATCTCTGTTATAATTTGCTTTATGTACATGATATACATACCTGGTATTACATCTATTTGTTGTATAGGTTTCTTACTGAAGTTTTTACAATATCTAAGTATTTGCAGCTCATATTTCTGATTTCCATTATTTCCAGATAACGAATACATTAATAAATGACCTTGTCTTGTTCCCAGCAGGAGATTTCCATCTACAAATGTACAACGATGTAAGTATCTTATATTTCTGTGATTGAAAATTAAGTCGAAATACATTACAGTCATTTATTAACAATCCCAAAACTCACCATACGCTGCAATAGCTTCTATTTGCACTGTAGCAGTGAGTAGATGTGTAACTTCGTAAGCTTCATGCATTGCTTTTATTTTATTTTATTCTTATTTTATTTCAGATTTCGTTTATTTTCATACGCAAATCTAACCAAATATATTGAATTGATAAAACTTTCCTTACAACCTTTACTGTTTAGCATGAAGAATGTTAGGAGAATGCCCGGGATTCGATTTATTTACCATAGAAAGATTTGTAAAAACATTACGAAGCAAAATCGATGCTAAATGATCTATTAAATTGTATACTCTATAATAGCATTAGCACTTGGTCTCAACATAAAAGAGCAAAAATTTAAGCAATAATAAATCCGACTGACAGCTGACAGTTTTGAATGTCACCATTGTTGTCTCAAACGAATACCACAGACACAAAAATAATGAATTGGTAAAGGCAAAAGTCAAGACTTGTCAATCCTAACAAAATCAAAAAGAAAAATTATTTAAAACCCTAAATATAGATCGAGCAGTGGATACTTAAATTTGGAGTAAACCCTCCATATTAAAACCAGCGGGTAAAACTATGTATAGACTTGGAACAAACTGTACTTTAAAATGTAACGAAGTAATAGAATTGTATCAAGCCAAGGTTTAAGTTTTAATTTTGTAAAATGAATTTACAGTACAATGATTTATAATAAAACTAGATCAACACACCAATCCAAATCGATCTTTATAATATTCGTAGACAAAATTGTCTTGCTGAAGACGTGATAAGATGCTTATTTAAAATTCATAACAAATTGTCACGAATATCTCTCGTAGCGATAGACGAAGAATAAGGATTTCCACCAGCTACGGTCCTGAGAAACTTTTTTCGGCTCTTCTACTCAAAGTAAATAAAAGTAAACTTGTTTATTAGAGGTACCTACTCTTAACATAATCTTCCTGTCACGTTCGTCGTAGCGAAGCAGCTCTCCGAAATCCAGTTCTCGCGCTAATTAAAATTAATAGGTTATAAATTTATTGTTTCTACATCATACGATATATTGATATCGAGAAATTATGTGAATTTATATATCTTAATAATAACTGAATATGCACCACGAAACGACTCACTAGAATTAGTCACTTATATGAATACTACCGACACCTAGTGACAAAATTAATAATCTGTCTGGGCGTTAATAGTTTCAGCATTGTTTCATGAAAATAAACTGCAGCAGGTCTAACTTTACACCTATTAAAGTAACTTAGAGTAAGTATTGTATTTTAGTTTGTGACTCAACATAATGCAATTAATCGAGTAGTGGCTGCATACAGACATTGATTAGTAGAAATAATAAAAAAACGATAGGTAAAATTAAAAATAAGCATTTTTATTTTACATAATAATCAGATGTATTTTCTAAAGTTACTTCGGTAAACATGTTATAACGTTACTATCATTACTTTTCCTCTCTTGCCCTTTTGTTTGCACTCAAATTACTTGAATGTGAAACACGCTGTAAAATATAAACCCAATAGCGGGGAAGTAGTTTTGGCATGAATACAAGAAATGATTACTACAAGTATTAATAATATAATTGTATTGGATATAAAATTTTGACTGTGAAATAAAAAGCCATGCTTACTATTCATTTAATATTTACTTTATAATTATGTTATTTTCATTCATAACTAACAACGATATGGGTGTTACGATGTATTCAAATTCAGTAAAACAAATTAAAACAAAATACAAATTTCACTCACTATTAAATTTAATATTACAGTACTAGTTATAAGAAAACTCTTTTCACTTTAAATAATTTTAACCTCATTTCGTAGTATGATCTTACGGAAAACTCCCATGTATTAAACGTGCACGCAAATCGTGAAAGTGAGAATTCAGTGGGATAAAGACGTTCCAATAACATCGCTTCAATCATTCAGGTCACTAGTATGTCTTAACTTTTTACACAGAGGATCTTTAGAAGCAACGTCGATTACAAAATTCATATTAGATAGACTTAATAAAATATGCATATCTAAACTATCGTACTCCTCACGGAGCCCGGGCCGACGGGCGGGCCGGCGGCCGGAGGCTCGCATTACTCAAAGTCATACCATAAAGATAATTATAATATATTTACACGAATCATAAAGGTGTGTCAGCAAATCAATAGCTTTAGGGGACGACAACTAAGCTCCACTATGTGTGATTTGAAATCGTGCGCCGAGCGCATTACAATTCTCTTAACATACTACAAATTTATACGTAATTAGTACATATATATAGTAATACAAGTGTCGTATTATATAGGAGGCCGCGCGGCCAAATGTGTATACGGTTCATCGCGTGGATGACTGTGGACAGGTTCGCCTCGCAGAAGTGTTCAGTCGGCGCTGACTCTCCATACGCTGCGGTGCGGCAGCGTAATATGCCCGGATTGATGTTTACGATTATCATTCAAATCGAATGTGAAAATTTATTGTGACATAGCTGTGGTCGCGGAGGACCAGTTTAGCGAGTACATCATGCTTTACAGCTGCCTAATTAGCCATGGTCCTAAGGTCTAATCAAGACTGGTGCAAGAGGTAATTAAAACGACATGGTTATGCTTTAAAGCTACATCTAAACCATGAATAAGATTTCGTTAGTCTATAATTATAGGCTTTTAAACACCTTTTACCTAATTTGTAACTGTATGCCAAATTTAAGTGCAAAATGAAATTACTCGAATACTTAAAACTATCACAATGAATTTAATTATTTTAACATTGTTTATAAATGACTACTAATAAGTGTATTAATGACAAATTTTACATAGCAGAAATATAATTTATTGAATATAGAATACAATATTATCGAAAAAACTATGATGTTACAATAGGACATCGACAGTGCTATAAAATACATTACATTTATCCAGCGCTGGATAATACAAGGTAAGACACCGCAATTAAAACGTACAAGTTGCCCAAATAAACAAGTAACTATATGTAGTAAATCTAAAATTTTATATTCTTTGAATTGTTTATACAAATACATAATATTCTGAGATATTATTAAATATTAAAATTATCTTGAGAGATCAGTTTATGCTAGTTATAAAAATTTACAAGTATGCTTTTTATGTATGCAATAAAACATTCTCTGCTAAGTTTCATTGTTGATATAACACTCGGCATACACTTCGTACGAGTTACACAATAAGTGATACTTTCCAACAATAATAAATATTCTAATGCACTACTGAATGTCTTCACTAATGATTACACGGCTCAAGCGAGGTAGGACCCTCACTACAATATCATGTGGCTATCTCTCAATAGGTGAATTAAGTGAACCAAGCATGTATCTCCCCGTCCGTGGATAAACAGCTGCGGCTCTCGGGCAAGCGCCCTCGCCGAGACAAGCGTTCGAGACGCGGGAACGATCAACGAACTAAAACAATACAATTTATCCAGATGACGATCTGTCGTTTACCGCATATTAAACATCAAAACGCAGCATTTAAGTATGTACACGAAAAGAAAAGATTTGAGCTTACAAAAGTACAAAGTAATCACGCAGCGACGGTCGAGAATCTACGGCGGATTTACCCTTCTCACCGACTACGACAGCTCAAGCCTTATCGACGATCACACTACAGTATCACACGATTACTCGCCGAAAACACCTATTATGCATTATAATTTTCCCGATGGCCAACACGAAAGTACTATCACTAAATAGCATACGAACGAGTGTCGATGTGTGCGGAGCGGCGGCCTACGACGCGCCCGGCGCCGCGCCCGCCGCGCCGGCGCCGCCCGCCGCACCCGCGCCGCCCGCGCCCGCGCTCGCCTCGCCTGCGGACACAACCACTCTGTACGCCGCCTCGCACCGCACACGCTCGCAGCCGTCGCACCTTCACCGTGCTATTTTTTTTCATCATTTTTCAAATTGTTATCTTTAATTTTTTTTATCCCGATTTGGCAACACTACCAACTCTAAAT
>DWDX01002564.1:0-14982 GCA_018245675.1 Agara michaeli
CCATGCACCGGGCACACATCCAGACTCCGAGTCACTGCTAGAAATTCTAAATTAGAAAAATCCAACAGTACCCGACCTGGGATTTGAACCCAGGACCTCCTGATCGGCAGTCGCGCTAGCAACCGCCCGACCAACGAGGCAGATTTTCTCGATTTAAATCTTTAATTTCCTACCACCCTACAATCGTAGGTAGGTCGACTGTTATGTGAGTGATTAAAACAGGACGCACGTCGTGTCACCCTCACCGCGTCCCATATTTCGCCCCAACCCACGAATACGCGATTCATTACGCACGTGGCATTATCCCTCTCAATAGCAGGCATTTTTCATTTTCGAAA
Source organism: Agara michaeli (assembly GCA_018245675.1). NCBI lineage: Eukaryota > Metazoa > Arthropoda > Insecta > Lepidoptera > Hesperiidae > Agara > Agara michaeli. The sequence goes on from DWDX01002564.1 coordinate 339, forward strand.
TTAGATCGCAATACCCTATATCGCATAGATATTGAAATTTTATTTTTCGTAAAGTCAAAGCATTTTATTGCAATGGACAATAGTCTTCAGGCGTATTTAAAGTTTTCTATAATACTTTTCATGTATACGGCTTAAAGCTTTTTTATGTCTCAATGCGGGCCACGGATCATACTCAAGGCATACTCCACCAAGTTACTCCAGTACAGACATGTATTTTGAAGATAAGTTAGCATTTTATGCTTATGCATTCAGCAAGAAAACCTACTTACACCTAAAATGCGTTTATAAATCCGTCTATATCCGTAGTTTGTTATTATTTAGACACCAATTTTATATTATCTCTTTATCTAGGATTCTAACTCGAATACTCTTCTGATATAGTATGCTTCGTTGCGGACGAGTCTGACGTCAGCCAGCTAGACGACACGTTTTTCATTTGTAATCTCTCAACAGAATATGATTGTCAAATCATGCACAATACAGTTAAAATCCGATGCCGACAGCCTATCGTGGATTCAGTGAATCAGCTGATATGTCATCCGATACTGTACTACTGAAAGCTATCGCTGTTCAAATAACCCCACTTCAGTACAGATACGCGTGATTGTCGAGCTTTTATCGTTACACTGATTTTCATGGTAGGTACTCTACTTGAGCTGTATCGATATAGATATGTGCGTCGCGAAGTTTGGGAAAGACTAATTGAATTACCAATATCGACATATTTGGTGTAATGTTCACATGTCGGTCACTATATTCTGCGGTGGATGTCTGTCTTTGACTAGCTTTGACTATTCTGTTTTTGTTTTTGTTTTTTGCGATTTTGTATTGTTTTGTGTAATTTTAATCACGATACGAAATTCCAGAGTGAGGTAACGAACGTGACGTGTTTTATATTCGCTTTGGCTTACAATCACTTCGTACAATAAAAATACTCGGCACGCCTTTTTCAATGAAACGTACAAAACCGTTTCGTGGGGGACACGTGAAATCATTTTGTTTCCAGTAGTTTAGATAGAGTTGTGTTAGTCAAAAGTTTAACAACCAAAGGGAAATATATCAATCTACGTTATTTAATATACGTGTATTATTTTACGTAATATACGTGTAGTGTGTTATTTAATATACTTGTAATAGACAGTGATCAGTCATTAATTAGTGATAAACGTAAAATGTTTTGAAAAGTACAATTATTGGACGGAAACTGTCATATTTCCAGCGAGAATCACTATAATTGTAACGAATAATAATAATACTTACCTAAATGAGAGGTTTCTCCGTAAATCACCGACTGTAATGACAATTTAGTAGATAAATAGACATAAGGTAATTAAATTAGATAATTATAATAATAGAAACATTGTGTTCTTCATTCAGAATTCCGTATTATTCGTATAGTACTCTCATTACTCAATTTATTTAACCATTAAAGACCCATCCCTTCTGTTCGTAGCAGACGTCATTGTGCGTTGTGAAGCCTGTTTGAATAGCGACCCCTAAACCCATTTCATGTCTAGGACAATCAGACCGCAACTCTACTAAATATCTGCACTGCCACTCCTTCGACAAACAATGATACCCGTATAATTGTTACCGGCTTGTTTTCACGAGTTCATACGCACGGATTTTTAATAGTTTTGCATTATATTAATAATCGTAATACTGTTTTAACATGCGTACACGTGTAAAATACATTCTATATTCTATAAAAAAAGCTTGTATAAATATACACGTGTTACAAATATATTACTTTTTTTGAAAATGTCCACAGACGTGAAATAGAATATTTACAACGGAACGATTAGAAAAAAACCCGTAGTAAATATACACTTTCTCTTGTACGACCAACAGGTGTGTTATCTTTGGCACACGACAAATTTATATTTAACGATCCACCTCTCGATGAAAACCGTAGTGCCGTAATTCACGACAATTCGAGTTCGTTTACATAACATTGGTATAACGATGCTATTGTTTAAACAATATACATTTGTAAGAGAATCGAACGAGAACAAGGTTCGCTTAATGAATTTCCAAGAAATATATTTGTGACGATTTTAATTTCAACATATTGGAACGTTTACAGCTGGACTGTGTATTGGATTTGTCATCTCGGCTGTGCTCCTTTATTGACGTTAAAGAACCTAAGAGCTATTTAACATTCAGCTAATCATAAACTCTACATGAAACAAAAATCATACGGTCTACAAAAAACTGAACCCTTTAGAAATATTTTCTGCAATCATGTTGATAATAAAGCAGCCAATTATCGTACTATCGGTCGACGTGAAATGACATCTGACATTTCTCGTATTCAATTCTGTATATCGTAGCTTAACTCCGCTCTCAGATATTGTTGTTATTATGCCTCCTTCTGAATAGGAATCGAATTGAATATTCTGTACGTACTAGTCTCGGTATATTAATATATCCACCCACTCTCATTATATAGAAGTCACAAGTAAATGACTACAATGAATGCTGTAGTCTAGTGACATACAATAAAATTCTAGGCACGTTTTATATATGGCGATATTATTCACATACATTAAATATGCTGGTATAAATTATAACGACTTATCATAGTATGTCGTCTGTAACAGCAGCAATTTGCAAGTTAAATTGAATTTATTACATTGTATTCTACTACTTAAAGACATTTTAAACTCTTAAGACCAAAAGAAAACTTAGTACATTAGGATAAAATAAAAGATACGCCATACTTATGCAATAAATACGATTTTAGTTCTACGATTGTACCATCGTGTTATTATAATTTCCTTTTTATATTATTTTTAAAATTTAAAAAGATATCCATAAAAATAGTTGTAATTTTTATTATGCAAACTTGGCAAAAAACAAACACTTAAAAAAAAAAACACTAAAAAAGATCTCAATGATAAAAATAGAAAACAATTACTGATATCGTGGTTATCTTATGAAATAAATGCTTAAATGGTTTTACTTAAACTTGATAATATCATAATATAATTCCAGCATCATGATCAGTTTTTCTTAACAGATCGCAAGTCGGAATAACAATGGAGAAAAATAATAGTTTTGGCAACACGTCTATCTGCTAGCCGCCGTCTGTTACTAAACATAACTAATTGACTTACTATTGTGTTGCCCGCGGCTTCGTCCTCGTCGTCAAAAGAATTTATTTCGTACACGTGCCATATCGCTATTGCTCCCGTAACGTCATCTAGAGCGCTTATTCTATTAAAACGTATTTTCCCGTGGAAATGAGATCTTTTTCCACGAAAAAAATTGCCTTTGTCACTCTCGAGCCCATCAACGATCTCCATAACAAAATCACATCGATCTGTTGCTCCGTTTTTATGTGAAATAAGAACAAACAAACAAACGCACTTCCGCATTATTATTAGTATGAATAATATTGATTGTCTACGTGAGAAAGTTGGCAACAGTTCACTATTCCGTTAGACTTATTTAAAGTAATAACATGTAGTACCAAAACCTTGCACACCGTTATAATGTTAATTGTTAAAAAGATATAATAGCCTTAGAACTTTAACAAACATAACGGTACTTAAGTTAAACGCAATGTTAAAACTTCTGAATCACAATTTGCGGTAGAATAATATCGCTACCCATTTCGGAAAGACTATGTATGTATGTATGTATATTTTACACCTTATCACGATATTAAACCACTAAATAATGTAACATTGTCCCTATAATCAATGAAGATGTCTACTATGTGATAATATAGTTCGATATAATATTAATTATCGACTTAACAAATCTACCATAGATAATATATCGCAGCAGGTTCTATTCGTAACGATTCGTGATTTAATACTTATCACTATGGAATCACCAATCGTACAACACAATAATTAAGCAGCGAATTCGTAAATCCAGGGTTGTCATAAAGAGTAAGAGTTTGTGGAATATTTGAAGAGGTGAGAGTCAGGTGAATTCTATTCCAGTAAATGTAAAGTAAAAAACAACTTCTTAAACGGCTCTCCGAACTACTGAAGTACACAAAAATACAGTTACAAGCGGTACAAATCAGCAACCGTGTTAGCGGTGATCGTAAGTCATCGAATATTCTAAAAGAAATATTATACTAAAATATTGATTTTTTTAACGGATTCTTTTTAATCTGTATCAAATCAACAGTACCAACTACTAAGGGGACATCGTATTTAATTAACTAGTATTAAAAAATTTAAATTGGTTTTATTTAACAAAATACATAAAAGTGGTGAAAATAAATAAAGTTTTATAATTGTAAGCTCAAAGTAGGATTCCCTATGAGTACCTACCGTAGTAAAAATACCCTGGAGAGTATATTAGAGCCAAGGCGGCATAGCTCGATTCTACAATGTACTCAAATTCGACTGTAATGGAAACTGCCTAATAGCAAAATTGTGTAATTTAGTTTGGATCCCGCACATTCAAATGTCGACCTACAGAGTTAAATGTAGTAAAGTTTTGAAACCGCCTAATCCGAAACTAAGCCGTCCTAGAATATAAGGCTTTCGTCTCAGTCAGTAACGATTACAGAACATAATGTCAACTACATTTATCTGTTTTCGATATACGTGAAATAGTCTATAATCTGGAACTGTACAAAATGGTGAGCTAATTGTGTATAACTTCCGGACGAAGTCAAAGCCTGGCATGATGACACTTGACTACTATATAGGAACAACTCATGTGGCAGACTTGCCTACGACAACTTTTAAATCCAGCCGCAGTAAAAAGTATATATTATTTGAAAAACATTAGTGTTGTAATTGTAATACTTATATAAACTTTTTAGAACTTTAAGTGTATACATGAATATATTTTTGCTTTTATAATATTTCACGCACGAAAGCACGGTTTAAAATACCGTTGTACATATTTATATTGTATGTATAAAAACCATTCATGTTTTAATATTCCTCATATTTAATACACAAACTGCTTTAAATATATTCATTAAAAATTATAAAATCTGTGAATCAGCATTGTACTAGCAACTTATAAACAATACAAATAATTAGCGGACTCAAAAAGTTTTTCGCGACTAAAATACGATAGAAGTAATTGAAATTCACAAAAGTATGAACAGAAGTCCATTGAAGGCGGAACGTGAAAATCAGAGTATAAGAAAGTTGATGGCGGACGAGTTCGGTGCGAACATTCCTTCTGAAACAGTGAAAAGAACAAAAAAATATTAATAAACGGGACCTGACCTGTTGATCAAGTTGAGAAGCGCAGCTACGAGTATTTCCCGGGGAACCGGCGCGATGCTATGAACTTTCAACTTCGGGCATTATAATGCCTATCACGAAGAACACGAATAACACGGTCGTTACAATATTTACATCTTATTGTCACTAGCGAACAACACTTTTACTTATGAACATTTAGTTTTATAATAGTTAGCGTTTTCGGAGCGCGGTGAGAGACGCGCGCTCGGAGCGTTACAGCCGCCCAACTGACGGGCTGGGCGGGAACGGATTCCCACGTGGCTCCGATGCACGGTTACCGGGCTACATGCCATGTCTTCCTACAAATGCCACTCGGCCGTTTTCACTTCACACTTTATTTAAAACTAGCCTGCTAACTGACTTCGTCCGCGCCGGACAACATAAGCATCGTCATCGCTCGGAATGCTTTTGTAATTCCATTAGAACGACAGATTCGAGCAGCATAACTTCAATCTCTGAGTAACTTTTAAAATTGATCCTGATTTTTATTTAATGTAATGGCTCGAAATCGTTTTTGTGTTATGTAAAATTTGATGATTTGTACAATTTGATGATTAAAACAAACGTGAAGCAAAGCTTTTGTAATGAATAAAAAATTTTATTTCCGATACTAAATATTCGAAAATGTTAAAAAAATATAAGTTTATTTCTGTATTAGAAATATTTTATGTCTTCTATATTACAAAACTATAACAAGAAAATAAAACAGTAAATGGAAATGTCAAAGACAAAAATTCAAAACAGAAGAATTATAAAACAGCTGTCAGTGAAATAAAGCTGAATTTCCAAAGGACCTAATAAATCGGAAATCAGTTGGAAACTGCAAACATGTTGTAAGTATCGTTTAATTAACAACTCTTTATATTATATTCACTTTACGTTATTTTATTAATACATGTAACAAATACGCAAAGCGTGATCGTTCAGGTTGCGTCAGTATAGCCAATGACGACAAAACGACAGCAATCGAATGTCCTGTTGAGCTAAAGTCGGTTACAGATGTAAGTTTGCTGTAGAATGTCCTGAGCAGAAATCACTGTGAAGCGTTGGTAAGCCAACCCGACTTTGGACATTAGCGGCTGCATACGGGGTTACGTGCTTGCTTAAAATGCATACGGGGTTGCTTGTTTAGTGACAAGAATTTAAATAAAATATAAACATAAAATAATTCATATTTAATATTCAGACGTCAAGAAGAACCTGAAATGGAGACTCTGGAGAAGCTGAAGCTATTCCTTGTAGTTCACTGGCGTGGATTTTTATGTCTTATAGTCCCAATAGTGTCTATACTCGTTCTCTTACCGTTACCACCACAGGTTTTCCATTGCTTATATCGTTATATTCTCCATTATTAAATTACAGTAGTATTATTTTGTAATTTGTAATGGCTATTAGTTGCATAGTATTTGTAAAATTCTCGTACGTCATTTAGAATGGAATAACTTGATTGGAGTGGTATGAATGACATTTGAATATCTATGACTTTTTCTTTATATTTTATCCTGGAAGTTATAGCTTATGTATGTTATACTATGTTAGTTGTGTAAGTTGTTGTTGTACCCAAGTAAAATTATTGTTATAATGATATTATGTTCTCCGCATAGTTCTCATTTCTAATTAACAAGTATTCAGACAAATAAGAGAAGGTTACATGAGATAATACATTTATTATTATTATTCTATACGTTATTTTCGGGTTGAAGCTCTCGTTCCCAACAGTCTAGACCTAAAAACTATACCCAGTTAGCAACATTATTAATCTGTAACTAGCCGTACAAATTAGATTTGATCCCTATGAACAACTATTTGTTTGTAACTTACGAGACTATTACATGTCTAGAAACATCAAGAAAACCATATAGAAATACACGTTTATACCATATTTAGTAAGGTATTATTTATACATTAAATTGATTATTTCCCAGAACTATCAATGGTGCGCATACTGTCTTCTCGTGATGGCAATATTTTGGATTTCTGAATGTATTCCAATAGCCATCACATCCTTTTTACCCGTCATTATTTTTCCGTTGACTGGCGTGATGAGCACAACTGAGACGTGCAAATGCTATATCAATGTGAGTTATACATCCTATGTAATCATATTCTTTTTATGTAGAATCATTGCATTGTGAGCTTCAATTGTACAGGGGTATATAAGGTTTCTTAAAAGAGCATTTGTGTAATCTTGATCATTGATAATTTGGTTGAGACTGTACCTCAGCGTTTTTGTAATAAGAACGTTCGTAGTTTTGCGTATTACGTTAAGCAGTTTAAGTTGATAACTATTAACAAATTATTCTGCCAATTGTCATCTTGTAACAAAATCTTGTTACAGCGCTTGTGATTTTTAGCTGAAAAAAAATTTGAATATTAAGATATTTTTTTGGTTAAAATATCGTGATGATCACTATGAAAATGGATTTTTTAAATATATCTACGTTTTTATGTTCATACCGCCTTTAGTAAATAAATGAAACTAATATTATCAGCTTTATTTTTTGTCTGTGTCGTTTGATTAAGTCGTTTGAAATTAAGTCAATTATTTTTATATTTCCAGGACACCGTATTAATGTTTCTCGGAAGCTTAGTGCTAGCGTATTCTGTCGAACAGTCCGGGCTGCATAAGCGCTTAGCATATTTGGCTATTCGCTTAATTGGATATTCTCATTATAAGTAAGTTATTCAAGTTCCAGCAGCTTGCCACTTATTTACGGTAATAAGTGAACACATCTGTGATCAACTCCGAATTATCGTTCTTTCAAGTTTCTTCCAATCCAAAATGACATAAATATTCAATAGGATATAGTGTCTATACAATAATTACGAGTATATACAAATGGACCGTATGCTTTGATTCGAAATATAAAAACAGGTAAAACTGAAGATTGGATACACAAAGTTGCATATTTTCGATTATTATCGATTCATCAAATTTTCAGGTTACTTCTGGCAATGTGCCTAGTGACAACATTCGTGTCAATGTGGATTACGAACACCGCTGCTACAACAATGATGGTGCCTATTAATTTTGCCATACTGAATGTGTTTGAACAGGTAATATATTGGAAAAATGCTTCTATGCTTATCGTTGTTCTTATATACAATGTTCATTATGTCCATTAAAATAGAGGTGATTTTGTATCGAATGAATGTAATGATATGGTTAATGTCCTATTTCGAACTCACTCAGTGAGCTATAAGACGAGCTATGTTCACAATAAGAAGTAACGTACAATTAAACTATGATACAGAATAAAAGTTAACGTAACGTAGACAAAAATTTGCGAACTGAAGTATTAGTTGGCTGGGCATACTCACTGAGAAAACCGCCAATAACAGGGGTAAACAAGTCTGAGAGAAAAGACCCTGAATTGGCAAACACCCTCCGGCTAGCTAGGGATGTTGACTTGCGAAAATTATTAAAATAATTTAATGAAACTTTTAAATTTCCAATGTAATATAGGTACTAATTGTTATTGGTAACGTGTTAAGAACATTATCATTTTACGTTTCACCAACCCTTTTATGTCTTAGGTCTTAAAATAGATTGTTTGTAAATAATATACCGGACATTGTACAAAGTCAATATCAGACATTTTATTTTAAACATCAATTAAGACACGTGTTTCAGCACAAATTACTGAAAATCTATGACTATGGTAACGATGGCGAGAAGATAGCGTCAGACATTACAACGTGTTACTTTTGTTCGGCAACTTACTCCGCAACTATTGGTAAGTTTTTTCAAAACCTAACGCTGGCGAGCAAGGTAAATGTAGGTCGCTTTTGGTTATCTATACAAATAAATAAAAATGGAGTGTTTGTTTGTAATATTAAAGTAACCGCTTTTTAATAAAAGCATATGTGTGTATGCGTGCACGGTACGTATACCAAAATAAAATTTATAAATTATTGTTTGTCCGTCTGTCTTTTCCGGCTAATCTCTGGAACGGCTGGAACGATTTTGACGGGACTTTTACTGGCACACAGCTGATGTGATAAGGAGTAGCTTAGGCTACTTTTATTTCAATTTAAGTTCAAACGCGGAGGAAGTCGCGGGCACAGCTAGTTATGAGATAAAAATGATAACTTGTTACGCGTTGCGAGATATTATTTGGCCACTTTGTTTCGATACTCAAGTACCAACAATTCATTGATGAACAAAACTAATTATTATTAATAAAAAATCAGCGATGACCCTGTTCCAGCATTGCTTTTTTTTAATGCCCCTTACCGTCTCTAGTTACTTGTAACTAACAATGCTAGCTTATAAAAATTTTAGTATTTCAGATTGTTCTGTTCATTTGCAGGTGGTATCGGTACTCTAGTCGGTACTGCAACAAATTTAGCATTTAAAGGACTTTTCATAGGGTACGTAGTATTTACATGTTGTATGAGCTTTTTTGTTTGCCGTAGTTTTTGTTTTTTTTTTTTTTAAATATCTGAACCTAAAACATAACGTATGCTAATTCGATATTTTAACGGGAATACCTTCATTTTTTTTGTGACTGCGCTTTATGAAGTTCGAATGTGCATTTCCGTACTTTGTATAAGGATGGATTTAAATAAGCGTTCAACTGTGATGCTTATTCGTGTACGAATTTCATTATAATACTTTGTATTTGTTCAATCAACCAGACGTATCCGCAGCTGCCAGAACAGTAATGTTACTATTTAATTTATTATGTAATGTAAATATTAATTTATTTAATGACATTTACACCGGAGAAATGCATTACTAAAACTTGTATGCGAAATTTTGTAAATTACCGTTTTTTTACGGCAACAGATGGAACTGAGTATTCATATTGACAAAGAACACAATAATCTTCTCAACAATGCTACCAATGGGGATATGTCAAGCCACAAATTAATTCTTTGTTGACACACACTCCACACGTCGCCCGAAGCGTTCTGTGGTTACATTGAAATGTATTCCTCGGAGAGCATTTGTCACTGTCGCTACTTGCCTTTCACAAACAATTCGCCAAAAAACGTCTTCACACTTTACTGAAAGTTAGAAGCAACAGCTAACATCTAATTTTTAAATGCAGCTTTTTATATATTGTTTCATCGTCATAATAATGTTTTGCTGAAATCTTTTTAACATCTTTGTAACATAAAAAAAGCAGTTTATAAAGAAAGAGCTCTTTTCCCAACAGCACCTATCCTACTGCACCAGAATACCTATCCTTCCCCAAGTTCTCCATGTTTAGTATCCCTTGTATGATCCTCATGAACGTATGTGTGTACTTGTATATGATCATATATTTCTTCGGATTTTTAAGGTAAGTTTTGTTTAATTAGCTAGATAAGATTACATTTATACACTTCTTAAGTAACAGGATTTCCGTAACTTAATTTTTATTGAATTATCCTTTCTGTGTGATAAGTGCAATTGAAGCTACAGATATTTAACTGTATTGCTGTTACTCATAATGTTTCATTATGTATTATACGTCCGCTTGTGAAATTATTTCTATTTTTCTATGGATGCTGCGTAAGTGTAAGTTACCACAAACGTAACGTTTTAGTCATTAAAATGTGGACATGTTTCTGAAGTACAATTTGTCGCTGTTGTTGGTGGTAGCAAAAAAGTCCTTTAAAATCATTTATCATTTTCAAATACTTCACATGAGGTGTAGTTCAGTTAAAAGTAGAATCCGTTTTAAATGCTCACAAACAGTTGTACGGTTATTACAGACCTGGTAGCCAAGCGGCCAAATCATCAGTGCTTACACCTCAGGGAATAGCGGCCGCAAAAAAAGCTGTTAACGAGGACTGGGTGAAACTTGGCAAATTGACATATTGGGAAGTGGTGCGACGAGTTTGGAAATTTAATTTATGTGTATCTCAGCGCTTCAGCCATACCGTTCTTCTTTTATCTCGATAGCCTCTTTATATTGTGTAGACTAGGGTACTAGGAAATCGTTCTAGTATCGAATTTTTATATGGATCGACTATGGACTATGGACTATGGACTAAAGGAATAAGCTTATACACCGCTTAAGGTCACAGCCATATGTGGATATCTACTCGTATATATGCACTTACAAATATATGACTTACTAATCGTATCAATGCGACATGAAGTAGAAATCCTTGTTTAAGAACACATACATATATCAACACACGTTCTTTTCCTTCTCTCCTTTTTAAATACACTTCTTGATTCTTCTTGTTTGCAAAATCCTGGTTGTTTGGTACCACTAGATCTTTATGCAGATTTTCTTTAGTATTTCCCCCCAGTAACGTAGTCCACGTAGCATAAGGCGAGTGTATAGGTACTCTTGTTTTTATGCAGATGGTAATTATTCTCTTTGGCGGTGCAATGGCAATGTTCTTTTGTCGATCTCCACAATTATTTCCTGGTTGGGGCGACATGATTGAAGACTATTATGAAAAGGAGCATAGATTGTAAGTAACTACTAAGTAGAATATATTTATATGTAATTACAGTTGGAAAAAATATTTGTCTACTAGCTTTGCCTGGAGGTTCGCCCGCCTGGAAATCAGTGTGTCACAAAGTTTTTTCCGTGTAAATAACAACCCTACGTGAATTCTAGGATAAAAAGTAGCAAACCGATAAATTGTAGTAAATATATTAAAATCGTTACTGTGGCTCAATCTTAAGAGATAAACATATACCATCGCGGACTTTTTATAAGCTTTTTGTGGATAATATTTTTGTAGAATATTATTTTTATGTATCTCGTAAGGTTAAGTCAGCGCACGCCATGTAAGCGTTTAGAAAGCCCATTTTCGGCAACCTTTTCGTAAAACAATGAAATTCCTCGAAAAAGTAAAAAAAAAATGGCAGAAAAAACTAGCCTATGTTCATTGCAAGACCCTCAAGTATCTATGAAATTTCATCACAATCGGTTCAGCGGTTTGGCCGTGATGACGTCACAGACAGATAGACAGACAGGCAGACAGAATTACTTTCGCTTTTATAATGTTATATAGTAAGTAAGTAAGTATAGTAAGTATGGATAAAATTTACCCAACATCATGTCATTAGATAACTGTAACTTAATCTCAAAGGAGGCTGTTGTGAAGCACTTAAAAACCACAACTTAAGAAAATATGCCAAGTAAATTATTAAAAAAGTAGTCTAATTTACAGTCACAGTCACAGTACGAATGTGTCATTATTTGATTTCTGGACTTGGGTAGATACACTGTCGTGTCTATAATAATATGTCCATGTTTACAAATCAGTACAAAACCAATAAAATCTCTCATTTCCAATTCCTGTTTTCGAGCCGTATGGCAAAGTTGTGAAATGTACTCCAGATCACCTTAGTTTCAGTTTTATACCTTACATAAACATTACACATAGGTATGTGAAGTAATATAATGTGAAATACAGTCACTGCACGGTCTTTCTATTCCCGAATATGTACATTATTATATGTGTATAAATTTCACTTTACTGTATTACAGCGTTCTCGATTCGGCGTGTGCCAGTTTAGTGGGATTTCTGATGTTACTTCTCCCAGCGAATTTATCATTTTTTAAGAACTTACCTGCTAAATGTAAGCTTGCTACATAGTTTGATTACAGTTTTTTGCATTAATTTTGAACTAAATATGTTATATAAATACAAATCATCGGTTCGGTGGATAATTAAAGTTTATTATTTTAAATTAAACAATAATAAAAAATAAATGTTAACTAATGATTATTAAATTTTTGTCAGATCATGAAGATCTTTCAAAGAAACGTGTGAGATCTGTACTTGACTGGACTAGTATGATTTCATCTATGCCGTATAGTTTTTCATTTTTACTGGGTAAGTAAAGACGAACATTACATTTTAGCATATATTAACTACATCAATTATTATCAGATGTATATAAGTAGTATCAGAATAGCTTTATTTACATACAAATTTCTTTTCTTACCACTATTAAAGCTGACATGTATCTATGGACATCTTTAAAGCAATACATGACAATTTGTATGTATGTATGTAGGAGCATGGAAAGCGCAGCCCACATATTTGCACTTTGTATATGATATTAAATTTTATTTTTTAAATACGTTTACACACGTAGAAAAGAAAACAAATTAATGTATATAGGTATTTTAAGTAACTAATAACACGCAATAATAAAGGCTGACCTTTGACCTGTAAAGGATATTGTATCAAATCTGACATATGGCTGAGGGTAAGCAGATATAAGGAATTTGCATTGCGCCTATGCGATTGTCCAAACTATGAACGTTTGAAACTCCAATATTTTATGTAGATGCTTTTGCTTGAATACGATAACAAATGTAGGTAGCGATATAGTCTATCATTTGCCGTTCTAGAACACTTGTCATTTATAAATATTTGTAATTTACAGGTGGCGGCTTCGCCCTATCTGACGCAGCTAAGAATACTGGTCTTAATGAGAGAATTGGCCAAGTTCTGCAACATGCGCGAGATTTACCGGATGTACTTGTTGTACTTGTGATCATGATCGTTGTGACTTTCGTCACCAATTTCGCATCCAACGTGGCTATATGCAACGTATTTGCGCCGATTGCCATGCAGTTGGTAGGACATTAATTTTTATTGATATAAAGGGAAATAGCAAACGAGCAGGCAGTAGTCACAAGCCATCGTTGCTACCGATAGACATTTACAAGCAACCACTAATAAAACTGTCATTTGTCTTGTTTATGTATGTTAATACGTTAAGATTGAATATCTCTATTATATCCGTGGACCGTCACCACGGTCCACTAGCATCACCTACAAATTACTAATAACTGCTTCAAGATATACGAGTAGACCCTCGTACATGATCTAGCATCTCCAAAACTATGTTAGTCAATAATAAAGTAATGAAGTATTTCGGACGTGTTTCGCACCCAAAAGGAGCATCAGCTTGTTCTGTCCTTAATAGTTTTGTCCAAGTTACAATGCGTAGTAGAAATGTTCTACTAACAGATTTGATTAATGGTACGTATCGTATAAGTCGCGTCTCGGCAGATGGTATTCTCTTTACTAAATCCTTTGGAAAAACAATACAGCCATGAGAAACTAATTGCAATGAACATCTCTGTTTTATTGCAATTGTAATTTAATATATTTGCATATAAATTTCAGGCCAAAGAAACCGGCAGGAATCCGTTTATGTACAATTTGGCAGCTGGCCTGACGGCATCGTATTGTTTCATGCTACCCGTCGGTACACCCGGTAACCTAATTGTACAAGGCGCTGCGAATATTCCCACAAATAAAATGGTATCAGTACATTTGTAATATTCAATCAATAATATTAACTTGTGTAGTCGCAACATAGACCGTACAAAGGGGGAATATATTTCTAACTAGCCGTTAACCCCGGCTTCGCCCGCGTTTTCAAAATAGTAATGATAATAATATGAAAATAAAAAAAGTGTAACAAAATAATT
>DWDX01002565.1:0-14981 GCA_018245675.1 Agara michaeli
TAACTGGTGAATTGTGGGGGTGTACTACACTCCTCTGCCTACCCCTTAGAGGATTACAGGCGTGATGTTACGTAATACACTATGTTTGATTATATTTTATTATGACCCTAACAAGTACCCTAAGGTTACATTTCTTTCTACACCCCACTGCTGGGCCGTATCTCTGCTGCAACTGTAGGAACCTTGAACAATACTCCACCACGCTTCTTCAGAGTGGATTGGCGAAGCAAAAGACAATTATTAACATAGCATGTAGCATTTGATATGGATTGGTAAATATTATGGCCCGTTCAAAAGATCCTCGGTTGTTGAAAAGAACATGCTTGACCGTTACAATTAGTCAAACTTGAAGTTTATTGTAACATTGAGGTAATACAATTAATATAACTTAATATATACATTAACATTATCGTTATGGATCGTAAGGTGATAAACTCTAAGTTTGATATACACACGGTTCAGCGAGACAGTCGTTAAGGACAATTAACAAGTATTTAGGCCCCTCGGAGCGTTAATGGGGCTTTATGGAGCGATATGGCGCTATCAGCGTCGGGGCGTTCGTTGGCACCTGAGGGACTCCAACGTGAATTAGTTTACTCTCTAAGGCATGCGACAGCTCTCTCCGTAAGACAGTCTTCAGTTGTAATATACTACTGCACTGGAGGCGCAACCGCGCGAAATCAAAAAAGACACTTTAATATGAGATATGAAAAATACTACTGTTCGCTCACTGGTCGAAATTAAACCGTAAGTCGTAATATTTTTAACACTAAGCCATATCTGAAAATCAATTTTGACATTTCCTCGGATTTTTAGTTTACATCGGCAATATGAACGCTCACAATGTTTTTACATTGGGAACTGTGAGGCTCGCCATTCGAAATTTGATTCGTTCGGGGTATCTTTCTTGTCAAATCAAATTACGGGCTGAAAACAAAATACCAATTGGCTTACATTGAACTGTCGAGGAGCGTGGCGGTCGTCACGTTTGTTAATTTAAAATAACGCCTACACAAACAAACACCGGCCGCGCCGGCGCCAGCCGATACCTCACGGACATTCGCTCTCTCGACGATCGCGCAAAATTAAAAATAAATGACTCAGAAAAGTACACGGCGTCCGCGATTTGATTAAATTAAGAGGAAAATACCTCGGAACGCACTCAAAGGGCGAGAGAGAAATTCCTTTTTTTTCCTATTATTATAAAGCTTTTTTTAATGCGAACGTCTCCGCTTTGTAAATACGTCGATTTGCATGAATTTACTCGTTCGCGCTCCAGCGACTTCACTAATATTTGAATATTGCGCCGGTGTTTTGCTCCATTGTTGTTACCAAAGGAAGAAAATAAGAAAGCCCTCGTGCGTTTGATTTCTAGTATCTTATGTATATACATATTTTGTCCCATAGCATTTAATTTCAGTTGAACCTTCAGTGCTTTGTTTGCTGTGTCCTGTTATAATTGTAGGTATATAATCAATATACTTATATAACTACTGTTACTTGTTTCTGAGCAAGACCTATTAGTATTATACAGAGGATTATTTTAATGTTTAGAATACATGAATTCAGCCAAACCACGTAGCCCTTAACTTGGCAATTTAACCATAACTTTGATTCGACGCCAATTACGTACCCGACTAGTAAATCTTGTAACCGACTAAAACGTATCTGATTACATAACGAACGCAATTACTTAGAAAATGGATTCCAAAACCATAAATTGTCGGACACCGAACCATTTGGTCACTTGTAACTTTAACGCGATAAACCTAAACTGCTATAAAACAGGATAGTTAACGGTTAATTAGAGTAGGGTCGATATAATTTACAATACAATTTGAGTCTCGGTCCCGCGTGGTCACTATCGTGTCGGATTACTGATAAAGGCGTCGTGGTCACCCTCGCCGCGGGCTAATATTGCCCCCAAGAGGACGCTTTCTTACTGGACTGCTACGAACAACAAAGCTGTCGGAGACGTCTCTTATATCAAATTACTATTTCGAGAATATTCCATATATGTGTTCCAAATATTTCTTTCATCATCACACTCGGCCACCTGATCTCCAAATACGTAGAACACGTGCTATCCTGTTCGGTTACCATAACTTTTATTGCGTAATTCACAATGAGATAGCCGCGCGTGTGATCGATCCGATTGTTATTATTCTTAATTGTATAGTTTTGTACAAAGTCTCCACAGTTTCCTTGAGCAGCGATCAAACGCAGCAAGTCGATATCGCGCGCGGTATAAATCACGGGCGATCAAATCGCAACAAGTACAATTCGCCGTTTCGATTTAGCAAATACACCACTAACAATGTACACACTCGACAAATATCGCTTACATACCACTTAATGTGTATTTTGAATATTAGTAATAACGATATTGGGACGACTCATAAAGCCCGTATGATCCCTAATTATACATAACTCAAATTTCCAAATACAAAAATGTTCATGTCTTCAGCTTTTGATCGGATTCTATAGGTCGTGTGTCTATATTAATAAAGCTAATGTAATGACAAACAGGATATATTGGAATGGGAATGTATTATGGGATACAGAAACAAGATAAGAAATGATTTGAATGTACACAAGTAGTACAATTTACATACGGACTTTGTCTTCTAAACAATTAGGCCATCTCGGTCCGGATAAGTACGGTTCTTTGTATAGGTAGCAAAACCACTCCATGTAACTCATCAAATACATCTTAAGCTTAATTACGCCATAAAACTGTAGTACACGCAGACCCTCAAAGAAAATCAGACTTTAATACGGCTCACTAAGCCAGTATTTTAACTAATTTACGCGCGTCACATGTCCTGTGTACTAAACAAACAAGATAATCATTCGTCGAAGGCAATCGGGTCGGCCATGTTTAAAAGATCATTTAATTTTCGAAGCCGGAAGTCAGTGTACGTTCTTTTTAGTACACACGTTTGATATATGACTGATAGTAGCAATGTTAATGACATAAATTATTAGTTTTATTTCGTAAGAAATTGACAAGAATGTTACCCTTTTTTTATCCTATGTTAGACTAGATTAAATGATTATGACTGTAAATAAATCGCAATTTGAGACAAAATTCATTCATCCGCACCTAACTTCGACCCGCCATGTATTATAAGTGTTTTGTAAAATAAGTAATTTAATATTAGTCACTAAAGTTTGTATTAGATGTTGATTAAGCTATTCTTAACAGTTAAGTATTAATTCGTAAAAAGGCGATATGGGTGGGATCGTTATTAAATTTTGATCTCGTTAATATAAAATGTTTTTGAAAATAGTAAGTTTTGGATGCGTTACTATCTACTTCTAAAGTTAACGAGTTACGTCCACCAAATTTAACCAGTTAAATATTTTTTACATTAGTAATTAAACTTTAAAATATCGCTACATTTTACAACATAAATTTTCAAAATAATCTCTACATCGTATCAGTTTTTAAATCCTACATTTTACACTACGAAATATTTGTTTAAACTCTGCAAACAATAGACACACGGAAATATACTTTAGCAGTTTTGACAGCCTGCAGTCCACCTTCCATATATTTTAATAGTCCTACTTTCCAAACATTCCATAAGCAGGCTGTTTCTTCTCGTTCCGACACGTTACGGTGTTGATTTATATCTTAGAGAATTAAAATTTTTACTGTATTTTTAATTGCTTCCTCCGAGAGATCGTAAAACGTAAAAAGTAAGTCGTTGAGATTGACGTTTAGAAGATTGCTGTCACTTATTATGTTATAGTTTTGTAACAGAATAAACAAATCGTAAAACTCTACCTAGACCTCAGAAATGTTCATTCCGAATACAGACAATATACTTGTAGCACAGAATCTATGAAATTTGTGAAAATGTTGTTAAAAAAATGTCATTATGTTTGTTATTTGTTAACTGAAAGACAGAAACACGTAATCCTAGTGTCCCTTTCGCACAATTATTCGGATGCATAAGTATGTCCCTGTCACGTTCAAAGTATTCCAATTTCGAATTTCAAATATCGTCAATTCGTTTTAGTAAAACTTAGGAAATTGTTGGTGAATAGTATTATTGCTTTCTTTCCATTGATTTGAGGATAATATAAACTATCTTATTGTAACAACTACCACTTCTTTCACTGTTACTGTAATATTGTGACGGAAGATAATTAAAATAGTTTCGACGAAGCAATAACGCGTTACTAGTTGCAGTCATACATCATAACGATAACATCTGTGGTCCAGGGAATACAATCGGCACTTAAGACAGACCCCACGTATAGATAATGTTTCTTGCTATGATAATGGAGGATATTCGCAAATAAGCGTTTTTAAAACGGTCTTGCAGGTAACCTTATGTTTAAAGGTATTATGTGGCGCATCTCAAACAATGTAATGATTTTAATTTTTTTACTTACTATAAAAGAACAAATATTTTATTTACAAAGGTATTTGAATAGGTTTATATAAAACGTTCACTCGTTTCTCTCCTTCCGCCGAAGTTAAAGGGTAAACAAAAGGCGCACGAAAGATATCTTCATTCAAAAAGTCCAAAATTTAAGTAGTACCGCGGCACAACGAGATCAGCGGCTTATCTGAGCTCGGTTCGACTTAATTAAACATGAAATTCAATTAATAGAGGACGCGAGTTATCGCGTAAGGAATAAAGGGCAGATCCCTTCCTCCTAATTAAAATGTATTGCCTTATTTTACTCATTTTCCACTTACAATGACATCGCGCTACCGACTCCAACTTTTTAATCTTGCGGTGTATTACTTCGCCTTAAGTTATCGCTGCGCGCGCCGTCTATTGTTGACTTTGTTGCATTCGATTTAGAGTTGAAATTCTTCTGTAGCTTTTCGACAGTGAGAGAATTGAGCGTAGCCAGGTTCGAGGCGGCGTCGGAGGCAGTATCGCTGCGAGTCACAAAGAGGTATTTGCGGCGGACTTAAGGCTGAACATTAGTTTTTAAGGGTCTTATTTTGCTGTGCGCTATTAAAGCGGCGCAGTCTTTGATAGAATTAGCCGAGGCAATAAAATTAATCGGTTCCCGACGAAACAAAGACTCGGCTGTAATTATTGCGTTCGTTTTTAATTATATTCGGTTCGGTACGCCCGTGCCTACATGTAAAAGCGATAAGTACAAAATTTTCTTTTTACATCACACGCTTATATTTAACGTCCCTCGCTACACACTCAGCAGCTCAAGTTTTAGAAAAAGGTATATATGCCAGAGTACATATCGCGATTACTCGTGCGTTTTTCCCAAAACACAAATTATTGCTTACGAAGCAGACAATTTGTCACGCCAATTTAAAGCTTTCCTAAGATATCTAAGGCTACTTGGAACACTAGTACTATAAATGTGAAATACTTTTCATGTGTTCTCTGCGCATCTTAACATCCAATATTTTTGCTAGTGAGCGACGGGTCTGATGTTCTTTTGTTTTATAATGTCCGCGCGTGTATAGATAATATATTCCGCCCGCCCGGAAACGCGATGTAAGTCAAAACGCCCGCTGTGGCGCTGACGTTACATACGTCCACGCAATTTTACATCCAAAAATCAGCGTACAGAGTGTTCCTAGTTTCGCAAATATAGAAATATTGAATATAACTAAACCTTGCTTCTCTATAGTGAATTGGTAAAAACCTAAAAACATATTAAGTACTTTTTTCCACCCCTTGTTGTTTTACTGCTGGACAGTGGTCTTTTCTCATAATTAGGTATTATTTAGAACATACTGTACTAATATGGTATTTATATCTTGTCTTTGGAACCTTTATTTGGCTTTAGAAAAAGATCTAAGATTTATCTTAAGTTAAAAAGTAGTAGTAACAAAGCTTTCGTTCCGAAAAATGACAATGTTTGCAATGCATAAATCGGTAAGCGGTTTGTTTAGAAATCATTCAATATAGTAAAAATACGTGAGGCACTTAACTAAAAATAAAACGGGTTGTATAAAGAAAGAAGTTAAATGTAGCCGGGCAGGCGACCGGCTCCAGCGTTACGGCGTGCAGTGATGCAGTTAAATGTTCAGATACTGTTATGTGCGAGGTGACTAGTTAAGTGGATTTCCTGCACAAATGCGCTTACAATTTACTCTCGACATAAGAAAAAGATTTAGAAATAACAAGCAACGGACCACCGTCAATTTCGCACAACAACGCGAGCCAAGTTTTGCAGTGACAAGTTCACATTGTACGGTACAATGTTGGTAATGTTCAATTATTGACTATTCTCTATACTCTTTTCAATCCATACCAATAACAACGAGTGTTTCTGTATCTGTTCATGCGGCAGTTCTAAAACGTTTTTTTTACACTTTTTTCTGTTAATAATATGAGCTGTCTACTTATATCATGAAAATTCAAAACTGAGCCATTCTACAATAATTGCTGGCAAACTATATCAGGAGGCTGAAGTAATCTTTAAAAAAATCTCCATTTGGCAAGATTTATAATAATTGGATGTAGAGAGGTTTGAAGGAAACAAGTCATTACAATTACTCATCCAAACGTTCTCAGCGCCATGCTAAATGCAATAAAGGTTGCACTTACAGTCACCATGAAAGAAAACTAAATTGCCCGTGCCGACCTAACTGGCTCTCTTGAAAGCTACCCTCGGCCAGGAGGCGGCCAGTTTAACTGGAGCCCGCTAACGCTATAATAGTTGAGTTTTGGGGGTTTAGCGTGTCGAAACAAGGGGGGGCTTAAGGTCAAGTGGCGCTGGCGGTGGCAGTAACAATTATAAATAAGTAGGTTGGAGCAATAACGGCCGCGACGTGCATTATATCAAGCAAACTGCCTGCGATGCACCGCCACCTAAGAGACACTTCACACAGAATAATATCACTCGCAGACGAGTCGTTTTGTACAATACTACCTTGCAACTACCAAATGTAACAATCTGATCTCACTAGCATCACTGATGCTTATTCAACTGTATTAATAACTCGTCTTACGAGTACAAGGGTTTCTTCTTACCCGATATATCTATTTATAAGCAAATGAAATCACACGTTTCGAATAAATGTGTATGTTTACATTCTTACAAAAACTCTTTCGAGTCAGTAGCAAATGTCCGTAGGCGACGGTGACCATTTACTATCAGATGGCAAGTTCGTCTGTTTGTCAGCATATGCAGTAAAAAAACGGCGATTAGAAGCGTCGATGATTTTCGAGTCTAGTTTTAGCTCAGCATAGCGCCTTGTGAGGAAGCTCCGCGCGAATAATTCGATAACAAGAGTAAAAAAACCTGTCTCGCGTGGTAAAGTCGCTTCTGCGTTAAGTCAAAAGACATGATCTGTGTCATTGGAGAGCTCATAGGCCATTCATAACTCGCTCTGTACTGCGTACAAGCAGACGTTTTTATTTCCCTGCACAGCGACACAAACATAAAAACACCACTCAAATTTCAAATAAGCAGCGCTTTAAAGCGCCGTTTCGCCGGCTTAAGCCCGTATTAGGTAGTTAAATTTACATTTTACATTTGATATTTTCAGCCGTGAAAGTTATTCGTTGTTTGTATAGCTGCGAACAGATTTATCGCCTGCGACCGCCGCGGCCCGCTTTGTTGCGAATCGTTTACGTGTATTTATGGGGTAATTTAAACAATTCCAAACACTGCATATTTTAGTGCGCCGAAATGAGATAGTGCAACGTATTAAACTGCTATCCGTTGACGAGCGACATGGTGACGTAATATACCGATATTCCGACGTAGACGCGAGCCAGCCGTACCCACCCATTGTTCAGCAAGTGCTTCCTTATAAGCTCAGCATTATATCTGACATCCTCGATCTGAAGTATATCATCTTCAAAATAAACAACAAGTTCAAGTAACAATTACGTATGTTTAGAAGCAATTTAATTACGTTTCAAAATGATTTTAATAGTCTCCATAAAATTAAAACTAAGCACTTATTTAAAATTGGTTGCTATCGTCTATGATCGAAAGTCTACCAACTGTATCTGTAAAGTAGCCGATATTGAGCTGATTTCGTCACTAAGCTACTTGGACTTTATTCGTATTAAAATGGTAAAATATGAAACTTTTTAGAGAAGATTGCCAGAAAGAGTAAATAGATGTCACGAGGGAATTACTGATAAAAACTTAGAAGATATCGTGATGCTTTCAACTGTAGATAATTCAAGTATTAAATGGTGAATTTTGTAACGAAAATATCGTACTGCAAATATCTCTATAGCAACGTTGTATTAAAAATTGCTATAATTCATTTAGCAACAACATCGACTAATGTCTGCAATGGCGATTAATAAAAAGGGGGCGTTCGTCTCAAAACAATTGAAAACAAAAAGGAACACAATGAAAAATTTTAGCCCCTACAACTGGCCGTAAAGACGAGATAGCTGACAATCGTGTCGTCAAGAAAGTTATGAACGATTACCACGACGAGAGATTAGCAGTGAAAAATTGTCGCGTGACGCCGCTCGGTGGCGCTCGCGACGCTACAAACAAAACATTACTAATTGCTTCTTCTTTTATTGCAGCCGTCTGAAATATTGCCTCGACATGATTGATAGGATAACTACACCGCGACCTCTTCAACGGGATAATTCTATTTATTTTACTTGCTTAAACTCCTTAGTAGAAATGTTTAAGCAATATGAAGACAAATCAATAAAATGATTTTATTTAAATTGTATATTAAATTTACAAATGAGCAAGCGCTTTTAATTGATAATTGTTAGTGTGATGTGCAATTTATATTGTACTTTACAAAACGCGAATTTGTTTAAAACAAAACTGAAATATTTAGTACCTATATTCAATTTTGGAGGATTTTCAAATTTGTTAGTAACTCAATATTCTTTAAATGAGCCAAGCCGAAGACGGGACCCGATGCCGCTCATTAGCAAAAGACTACGTTTAGAGTACTGATACTGATAGTTTAATATCCTAATGACTTTGTCATATCGTAACTCAAACTCGTGGCCAGCCTACCCATTGTAGCCGATATCGTTTCTTGAAAAACGCCGCGCAAACACCTCCCTTGTTGTGTTAATCCTCGAGCAAGGATTAGGGATGAATAATTCGCGGCAAACAAGAAACAAACAAACAAAAAACAACCCTCGGCTCCGCTAATCGCTGGCCTGATTACTTAATGTGTTGCGATTTTGTCCATTAAGCAATTTGCAAAAATATTTAAAGCAAACAAAATACAATTACATTAATTTATCCCCTCCGAGTGGAATTTGATTTTAGAGAGTAGCGTGCATCTGCTTGGTATTACCTTAAAAACTATTGTTAAGCTTCATGTTTCAGGTATACAGCGATATTGTCACTTGGCAGCTTCATATTTGTAGGGAAAGTTACACAATAGTAATATCCAAAGTTAGACAATAAGCATTAAGATTAGAGGCCCTCCGGCCGGCTCACCTTGCAAACAATGTGGATATGAATTGAATATTAAGATAGGTGGGCCCCTTAATGGAGACTTATGTAAATAGTTCGGAGGAAGTGTGTAGGGGCCGGGCTTGTTTGTAATGGAACAACATATTAGTAATTTACAAGACACTTGAAATAAGACAGATATTTGAAAAATGTAGCTCGTTACATTTTTCAAATACCTGTCCTCGTACCTCGTACTTCTATACTAATATTATAAAGAGGAAAGATTTGTGTGTCTGTGTGTGTGTGTGTGTGTGTGTGTATGTAACGAATAGGCTCAAAACTTCTGGACCGATTTCAAAAATTCTTTCACCATTTGAATACTACATTATCACTGATCAACATAGGCTATATTAATTACAGGAATAAAATAAGAAACCTTACTAAAACGACAATAATATAACTTAAGGTGGAAAAAACAATACATAAAATGTCTTTCATCACATGCGCTGCGAAAACTATTGATGATAGAACAAAAAAATTTTCCACAATATTAAAGAACGTATCAATATCTACAAAAAATGTTGCGACAGCATATGTCTAACTATTGTAGTTATGTCACTATAACTATTTTTCAACATTTTAGAAGTTAATAGAATGCATCAATTTTCTCCGGTACCAAATCATTAAATAAATATATTATAAAGGTCTAACATTGTTCTTATCACCTCGGCATATCTTATCTCGTATTCATTATGACAATCAACTTCTGATAATTTTATTTATACTACCCTTTTATTGATTTATCTTAGTTTTTAAAACTGGACTGTTACGAAGTCAACGTGTTAACCATTTCCGTTAAGTAATGGATTCCATGATATACTGTTAGATGATTCTCGAGAGACTGCAAACCCCTAAATCTTAATATTAATTGGTACCTACATTGTTTGCGAGCAAGACAAGGTGAGGTACTCTCAGTTATTGTGCAAGTTACGTCATTAGCCCGCGGCGACCACCCGGCAAGTATTTAACGGGTACCATCTTGGGATTCTCATTAGCATGTGTGTGATATAAGACTTGACACATACCCAAAGCGCGAATGCCAAAGGAGAAATTTAATTTATGAAAGGGAGTGTAACTATTGCAAATGTACTGAAAAGACAAAACGTTACACATAGAGCAAAGCACTCTACCTATACATTGGTCCGTACGTTCCTGATGGATGTCGTAACCTTAGAAATGAAGTTTAATGTGTAAACTACCCTTAATTGATAAGTGACCGCTTTTGTGTTCACTGACTTTACTCTTTTTAACTCTATCAGATTATGCAACTATCTAATGTACGATAGATATTATAGATAGAGTTCAACTATGCGAAAATATCCGTCGTCGAAAATAGGTATCGCCTAAAGGCTTGCACGTTAAAAATGGGAAACATGTCAGGACGTATCTTGGATGTGTTTCTCTGTAAGTTTAAGAACCGCCGCGGGCGGACATCGCTTGGCCCTTAACTTAAATCGAACTTAAACTTAACATGACACAGCAACTACGTAAAGATGTCTGTAATAAACTTCATTTAACTAGCGACCGAATGTATTCTTCAGTTCATTAGTTACTGAAAATGAAGGCAAATTTTTTTTTTTCCTTAATAGCATTAATCATTGCTTATGTATACGAGTGTTATGTATAAAAGGACGGAACCAGGAATGCCCATTGGTTAAGATTGCAGCTTCTCACTTCAGGGCGTCTCTTCGAATCCTCTGGAAATTAGAAAACCTCTGATATTATTTATTTTATTTCCTCTTGCCGACACTTCGTTTTATTAATTCGTTTATTTCTTGTTTTTTTATTTTTTGCATTTGTTTTACGAAATAAGCATTCCAGTTTCATCTTGGAAATCTTGATACACAAAAATTATGGATAGGCAAACAGCGCACAACTGGTTCAAACCGTACGAGATACTGATCCCATACTGAGTGATTATACAACACAATGAATTTTTATTTTTTTTTACTTTTTATATTTAATCTAATTCTTAAAAAATAACAAAACCATATCCTTTTTAAAAATTAAATATCGCTCTCCAAGGGTGAAGGAAAATTATCCATCTAAAACTTGCAGTCTGCCAATTCGCAATTGGCCAACGTTCCAATTCCAATCTCTATAATCTGGCCATCGTTTAACTTTCTGAGTATAAAAGAAAACTCATCTAATAACGGAACTATTAAAAAAAATACCTAAGTCCCACACTAAAATACTGAGCTTTAAGTATTTATTTACTACAAACTAATAAAAATTGTCCTTTGCTTACGATGTAGAATGTAGCCTGGCTACGGTCTTTCATTAAGCTCCACATCGGGGATGTTAAGTAAGTTGTCGTACTCGTGTCGTCCGGGTACTGACCGTCGAAGCCTGCGGCGCTTTGAACGCCTAGAGCTGCAATACAATAGAGGCAGCAGTATTGTCTACAGTCGTGTGCCTTTAATGTTACTTTATGTTACTCTTAACCACTCTCATATCTAGACTTATTTCGGAGTTTATCTAACAACCCTGATCTTTAATTATATATAGCATACTGTTATAGAATCTAGTTATTGTAAATACTACATCAAACTCCCTATGATAATCCCACATTAAACTCTTAGTTCGATGTAGTTGACTCGTACTGAAAACTAGAAACGACACTAACAAAATTTAATTTGTGTCCTATAAAGATTGATATCTATGCAGCAGATATCGTGACGGTCGCGTTGCTCTAGACCTCTCGCCTCGAAAGAAATTAATGTTCAGCAGTAGGATTAAGCACGAGTTGCAGCCAGTAGTCTATATACCTACTGGAGGTAAAAGAGACTAATTCTTCTAAGGTGCCTCGTATGCATTACGTAAATCTCTTTTCACCGCTGTCGGCGACTCTCAGTCATTCTCAAGCTCCCGAATTAGAACTCGCACTGCAAGTACGTATATAGGTATATATACTGTTAAACTAACTCATCACCACGGTATACGTGTTACATGTTTCTTTTTACCCTTTTCTATTGTTCCACTACTAGCCGATCTCCTCACCTAATGGGAAGGTTAAACACGCTGACCAAATTTCATAGTTTAACACGCTGAGCAAATGTGAATTAGCGGACTTCAAAAAACTCAGAGAACATTGTGGAGAATTCTAAGGTGTGCAGGTTTCCTCACCATGTTTTCCTTTATACAGTGATATTTAATTTATAAGCATAAAATGCACATAATTTTGTAAAGCCACATTGCGTGCCAGGATTTGAACCCGACACTGGCAAGCTAATATCCAAATCGCTAAGTTACCGACGCTTTAATATAGCTATCATGTCTTTAATATAGAATTAATTGTCTCAGCATTCGTGCGAGTGGTGGCTATTTTTAAAACGAAGAACAAGAATGGACGTATCGCTAACCGTTTGTGATCTTCGAGCCTAATAAAGTAAAATAAAAGCGAGCCTCGGATCGCTACTAAATTAGTTCGATAAATCCCTAACTCGGTGGATAGCAGTCAGGACGCGAATAGCTCTAAACAAACACGGGTGGTACCTGCGGGCGATGAATCAATATCTTGAGCCCGCTGAGTAACTTCGTCCGAGAGCGGAGTACATCGTATGCACATCGAATGCCACACACTGGTCCAAAGCTGATATTGTCGAGACAAAATTAAAATGTATTGAGATTTTCGTCGGTCTGCACGAATCTCTCCGCGAGTTTGGAGTATAATCCGCCGCGTTGCTCTAGTGTGAATTAAGCTGTTCGCTATCAAGTTACTCGTAATTGATTTTAGGAAATTTTTAAACTATAACCGCTTCTGATGACTAAATGTTATAATGTTTTTAGAATAAACTTTATTCCAATACGATTGACGTCAAGCATTAAATATATTTTTAATAATTAATCAATGTCCTTAGTACATACCTACCTATATAAATATCGATATTCTCATCAACAAAAAGGGGTTAACTGGTAGAGAATGCCAATAAGCATTAAGTCAGGCCATTGTACAGACAATAAGGGGTAAATAAATAAAATAAAAGGAATTAAACGTGTAAGTTATTTGGTTGATGTCAAATATAGCGTTCTACACATAGTATATAATATTTAGGCTACACTGATAAAAATGTAGAGTAATGCAGCATTTTGATGATGTATTTATATTTTACTCTCCTTTTGCCGTGGATATTACAAGACGAGCCACGGTGCGGCTCTATAACATCCCAACGGCGCCCGAGGCCGCTCTACCTAATTTGTATTGATTAAAAATATTCAGCATAGTTGCGAACACAAGGAATGCCGCCCCGGGCTCATGCAGATTATTGCTTCAGATGTGATCTTCTTGGAAAATATATTGGACAAAAAATTTGCAAGTTTTTGAAATGAGGTTCTAGAGGGAGCCATTTAAAATAGCCAAGTTTAGCTCCAATAGGTGCAACGAACACGCTGCAGGGTACACACAGTTGCAGCGAAATACGTATACGTATACGAAAGCGAGTACAAGAGAGAAAGAAAGAAAATGTCCACAGTCCAGACTTCGAACAAATGTTTGAAGCATTGTTCCGCTATTTATCCAATTTACGTGCCGATCTTTTTTTTCATGTATAGGTACTAATAAATAAAAGGATTTAAAACTTGATGGAAGATTCGCTATATATAGCCGGGCCGTGTGTGAAATTGGCCCAATCATTATTATAATCATAGTCTCTAGTTTCAATTATGTAACGGCGAAGAGTATCACAAAAGCAATAGAAGAACTATGTATTTATACATATATTGTGGTGCACAAGTGTGGACAGTTCGCTTGTAACGGAACTAGTCACTTAGCATAAGTAGCCAGTTACCTGCAACAACAACTGCCGTTACATAAATAATATCTGGGAAACAGCAAAACAGAGCGCCCGCTCCACTTGGCACCTGCGTCCGAGACCATTTCAATACAAGAGTAAATGTAACAATTCTTTAACAAATAAAAATGTTAGCTATATATGAATTACTTTTCATAATATAGGTACTTTACCTCAAATGTTAGAAATTGTACGTCTAAAGATATTTTTTCACGTCACTACCATCAGTCGTCACACTCGCTCTTATCAAATACTTCTATATCTTTCGTCTCACATCATCTGACTATAGAAAGACTTTAAAGTATGCTTTTATTTTATTCGCTTAACATTCACAGTAATGGGTGTCCAAATTTGAATAATTACGTTAAGTTTATAAAAATTATCCTCTACTGAAATATTTAACAACAAAATCCTTGTTATTAAATTGGTAGAAAAGTTTGCTACATTTTAAGATAGGTCAAATAAATTTTATTGAAACTAAGATAATAATTAATTATTATTCAATATCTGTTACTAAAGCATCCATTTTTGAATGTCGAGGTTTAATTTTATTTTATCAAGTAGTGGAGACCCGGGACCAAAGTGGAAAAATCGGAAATGCGTGTTTGTTTTCAACGCAACACATAAAAGTGTATTGGCGCGTTACTCACATCGCCACGACCCTGTTGTGGGTTCGGAACCGGACGAACACAAATAAAAGAACAATCGCTTTCAGAACTGTTTATTAATATACCTGTATGTTTTTAGCCATACAATGATAGGAGCAGACCCCGGCCGAATGCC
>DWDX01002566.1:0-14978 GCA_018245675.1 Agara michaeli
GCCACGGCCGCTACCTCACCGTCGCCGCCATCTTCAGAGGACGCATGTCCATGAAGGAGGTCGACGAGCAGATGCTCAACATCCAGAACAAGAACTCGTCTTACTTTGTCGAATGGATCCCCAACAACGTCAAGACCGCCGTGTGCGACATTCCTCCTCGTGGCATGAAAATGGCTTCAACCTTCATCGGCAACTCTACCGCCATCCAAGAGCTGTTCAAACGTATCTCTGAGCAATTCACGGCCATGTTCAGGCGCAAGGCCTTCTTGCATTGGTACACCGGCGAGGGCATGGACGAGATGGAGTTCACGGAGGCGGAGAGCAACATGAACGACCTGGTGTCCGAGTACCAGCAATACCAGGAGGCCACGGCCGACGAGGACGCGGAGTTCGACGAGGAGCAGGAGCAGGAGATCGAAGACCACTAAACATAGTCGCTCAGACACGTTGCTTCGCAACTTAGTACATGCCAATATTATTATGTCGCGTGACTTTAGTAACATTATAATGATTCCTATACTTTTCGAAGAGGACCTGCTTTCTAACTCTTAACAGAACGCATGTTTTAACTAAATCCCGGTCGTGACCCGCAAACCTTGAATGGACGGCTTTTGTATTAATGAATACATTCCGCGTGATTCCAACTGGCCTCGTCGAGAGCAAGATCTGAATCCTGTAAAGGCTGAACTTCATTGACATTCTTTATGTATTTATAAAGTTTGAACATCGATATGATATTCAAACGTGAACTATGTCAGCTTCAGTAACAGAAGTTTTTATTACGATTATAAAATTGTTTTGAACAATAATTTAATGTATATAATAAAGATTTTTATTTATTTTCAATGTTTTTAATGAAACCTGCCTCTGCAGTACTTAAAAGGCAATATTGATGATTTTTCTGTCATACAGTGGGTATCAATTTACATAAATTGAATCTATTGTACACAAACAGTGTAATTAGACACACATCACACTATTAGACACGAGGAATTATAAAACACCTGTTCAAAAAGAAAATGACTTACACAACAAACACGTACGTAATCGGTTACGCATGACTCAAATACGAAGTATGTCATTGCCATAAAAGGACTCGACTCCGAAGTAATTGTATAGTAATTTGCATAGCAAAACAAAATTTATAAACGCAACTACTATTTCCTTTACGGTCGAATTCCTGTCCGAATCACCGCAAGCATCTCCGCCATTGGTTTCTTAGCAACCTTACATCATCCACCTCAGATCTATATATAGAAATGCAGTTATACGTAGCGGCCGGCTAAGTGAGACCTCCGCCCGTTCCCGTTACAACCTTCCGTGGTCATAAATCAGCAATAAAAGAGGGGGCGAGGTAGATCATTCGAAATTGGTCGCGATAAAGTGATGTCATACTTAAATACATCACGTACGGACGCGCTTATGTCACTCATTACCACAAACAGGTTAAAATATTTAGATCACACAACATTTCACTGCTCGTTTGCTACATACGAATATATTTCCCAAAGCTAGCGCTTACAATAAGGTCAAATTATAGCTCATAAAATTATTATACGATTAAGTCCATTTATTACATTTATAATGAAAATTGATTACTTACCTATTAAAAGAACGGCCAATAACATTAATATATAACAGGAAATTATTACCGACATATACCTACGACTGATTCCAATCGTTATTATTAATATGTTAAAAACAAGAACGCCACTACTGTTCATCAAAATCCTTGAGAATTAAGGATAAATAAAATATTAGCAAGTAGCAATATTTTAATTAAACACGTTATTAATGTTTGTTATGAAAAATAGTCATTACAATGAAATGAGATTAAAACCCTAAAAATACTTGCTTTTTTTAAATAATTAAAGAGTTACAACCCTGATTATCAATATTTCTTATTTTCAAAATGGCTACCGTACCGCATATGATGTCACTTTCGGTACAATAATAATGCTAATTAGTCATAGTCTATGGATTTTTTTACGCAACGGAAAATTTAAATTATAATTTTAATTTTCATAAATTATTGTTACTATGACATTGATTTTTCTATCATATTATATAAAACAGAAACTGGGATATTACTATTTTATTAAACGAAGCCATCAGGTGCATGGGCTGATGTACATTCCGAGTATATTTTAAAATCAAATTCAAGACAATCAAGACAGTGAGCAGTGAGGCCTAGCAATCACATTTCAATACACTTAATTCAAATATCCTCGGCACTCGAATGAAGTGTTCCGGCTGAAGGTTCTTCCTGCTTATTATACTATGTAACTTTGAGCGTGGCTGAAATCTTGATCTTATTTAATGCAGTTAAGAATACTAGTGATTGCTCAGTGGTAAAAAATAATAATTATTAATTCAATGATTTTTATCAATTTCAACATTATTGTGGTTGTTTTGTCAAAAGCATCTTTATCATCTATACGTATTTAAGTAAATTCAAATTGTCTGTTCATAATTAGTGTCTTTTCTAAAAAGCAATAACGCGTTTTTTGATATTTCCTTCCTTGGGTTTTTTTGTTTGACGTTTGCAGTGTGACCGTAAACGATGATTTATATTTATGTTTTATTTTTCATATCATTTTTCAAACTATTATGAAGATACGAATAAATACTGCGAAATAAATAGTGCATTTTATAAAATTGATCGATTTCCATTGTGGAAAATATAAAAATATATTTAAAAAAAACTTTCACATTTAAAAGTAACATGAGCATGGTTGTATACAGATTCTAAAAAAAATTACATGGCAGGAACGCGGCCGCGCGCGCCGTATTCAATAAAAGTCGGCCATTTTCGCTATATATGGCGCTTGATTGATGTTTCGTCGAGTCGAAAGTTTACTTAGTTGAGGTCACTTGCACTTGCGAAATGCATGTAGGTATTTACGTACGTACGTATTTATGTACTGAATGATAATTTTCATCTCGTTATAAATATATCACAGGTTTGTACTTTGTACCTATCTATACTATGAAGCTATTGTTATTAAAACAGTTTGTGTTGCCAGCCCACGTGTATATTAGAGCGTGTCTGTGACCAGCTTCTAATAGGAAGGATGATATTTTGTCTATTCGCATTTAATAAGATTATGGAAGGAACGACAAAAAAAAGGCTTATTACCTAACATTATTTATCTACAATTTGTATACGTCACAGGTTATCCAAGCCCTAAAATATCTAAGGAAATGGAAATGCAGGTCGGTTTTCAAAGCACAACAACGACTCATTCAATCGAATGCGTGTTACTTCCGGCCTTTCTCCCGCTGATACCTTTTGAACCTTTGACCGCCTCTCCGATCCCCTCTTTCCCTCTCCCTGTAAACAAAGCTACAGCTACGCCCATGCAGCCAACAATGACCGACCCATTCATTACTCTCTTAACACATTAACGGCTATTCGTGATGTCCTGACTCCATTCCCAAGATTGGTTAATGTCCAAAACTGTACCAATTGGCCCGATGACGCCATGAATCTGTCAGTAAACAGCCGCCGACGCGTCAATTCCGCAACCTTCACATCAGCTCTTGACGGCTGTACCGGGACCGCGTACGCTTAGCTTGTGTTACTTACGTACTACATAGTATTACTGTAGCAAGGACATATTTTTGTGTTAAGTATATCAGAAGTATGTTGGGAGTTTTTCTTGTGACAGCGTTCAGCTCCCGCCTAAATGTATCTCATTGATTACATTAAATCATGTCATTAATAAAATATATGGATTTTGATTCTTTGATTGATGATAATGATTACTACAAAATTTAAAAAATATTTATACTTCTACAATCACATTTAGGCAACATTTGACGTAAGTTTCTTCGTTTCGAGTCGTCTCATAGACATGCGGTCCAAGAATTTTCTATATGTCAATTATATGTAAAATTACATATATGAATGACAAAAAAGTTTTTATATAGCATTTATTAATAGTCGTGTGTAACCAAAAAACCAAATTTATTTCTGCATTTGTCGGTTTTATTTCTTTATATTTTCCTTGTACGTTAATTGGATTTTAATTGCATTTAATTGGACTAGTTCCAATGCTTTTTTCTTCTTTTAAATATGTTTGCAAACTTTACCTGCCTATATTTCTATCTCTGCATTTTATCAATCTTCGATTGCTGTAGAGAAATCTATATAAGTTGTAACTCTCTACAGCCTTTCATTTACCCAATGTCTTACTACTTAACTGGTAGGCA
This sequence comes from Agara michaeli, assembly GCA_018245675.1. Taxonomy (NCBI): domain Eukaryota; kingdom Metazoa; phylum Arthropoda; class Insecta; order Lepidoptera; family Hesperiidae; genus Agara; species Agara michaeli. The sequence continues at coordinate 4,216 of DWDX01002566.1, forward strand.
GAAAAGAGTACTCTACATTTAAAAAAAGATATTTTTCGAAATGGCCAACATTACCAAACAATACCGGTATTATAATACAAATGTGGGAAAGGAAAATATAGGCACAACACACACAGAATCCGACATGGACTTGGTAGTTTTTACAGTAACGGCGGTACCGAAAAACGAATTGTAAATTTAAATTTGCAGCCGCAAGTAACTAACCGGTTATGTAAAAAACAGCTCCGTGGGTCGCGGAACGTACGTGTTGTTGCTTATTTGGAGATAATACACAAGATACATATCAACCCAATTTGTAATATCAAGTTAGTGGCACCATCTGGTATTATAGTGGTGATTATTGTACTTCATTCATCATGTAGTTTCACTCATCGCCATCTTGTGCGAAAACTTTTACACTGTTCAAAAACTTTGACCAGAATTAACTTAGTACAGTACAGTATATTTACTCATACATGTAGATTTCCAAATATACCTACTCCAGTGCAAGTAAACTAACTACACTCAAAGTTACTAAAAGCGTTTAAAAACAAAATAGACTTTCATTTCAACATCAACTTAAGAGCCCACAACCGGGATCGATGTCTCCTGTTATCGGCTTAATGACTTCGCTAATTAATCTACTTACTGTCCCTGTATACGATAAAACTTGGTTAAATGGCTTAGAAAATCACATAAGTGACAACCATAACACAAAATCCAAAAAAACGACAGATAAACATCTGGAAATTTATATATTATACGACACAGAGTAGAAAATATACTAAATGGCGTAGCTTACAAATTTTCAGTCCATATTTTCTGTTTATGCTATATATGTATGTATATGTTTTTATTTTAAAAAGTTAGAATACATTAACGAATACAATTGGAAAACAGTTTTTTTAAGATACAATACAAGCTATTAACATTTATTGTATTCACGAATGATCTTGACGCGAGGCCTTGCCAATGTGATGTCATTTGTTTTTCTTTTCGTAAGAATCGTCAGTTAAAAATACACATTTAAATACAGAACGTCCGTAATATTTGACAAGTACGTATTAATTAAGTTGCGATCAAGCGCCATGAAACGTTTATGTATTTTTTATTGGTGCTGGGGAGAAACTTTGATAGGTACCACGGTGGCGTGACAGAGATATCGGGTAATGTGGGATGCTTACCGCACTAAAACCTAACATACCTTCATGCTAAAGTAAATAAATGTTGCTTGATTCTACTTACAACTATTAAAAATTACTGCTGCTATGCTGCCATGAGCATAACATTTCTATGTAAATATATCTGAATATATTAACAATTAGTTATGTTGTAAATTGGTGAAAGGCGTAAGCGATATTTTCAAAAAAAAGACCAATTTGGTACTGGCCGCAACAGACGACTTGTACTTTTACAATTTAAAAATAAGTTATAATAAGCAAATATCCGAATTACTAAATTTTACGCTTAGACCGCACCATAAACCACAAAGTGATGAAATAAATGTGACAATAGTACGTACCACGCTACTTACCAAGCTGTCCACGGTATCTAAGGAATTTAATGTAAATTTCAATATTGTGCTGCCATTTAATTCTCTATCAATGTTACATTTATTAGTAGTTTATTGGCTGCAATACTTTCATTTCATCCTACTGCTGCACACGAGTTATTACTGTGCGTAAAGTTAGTATTTAAAAATAGCATGTCTAGAACTAAAAAGACACAAAAGTTTTCTTTCCCCTTTCTTTTCATAATACAAATCGGTAGATGGGCATCGAGCAATGCGTTACTTTTAAAAAACGTCAAGCTCTGCATAGATGTGTCAAAGGATTATTTTGACACAGTCACGTAGTTCAGCCAATGGTCAATAAACAGTCATCTGACTGATGAATTAGCAAATTTAAAATGAACAAATCAGCTGTAGCTCTTAAATGATTCTGTAGTATGCACATGTATTATATCGTTAGTTCATTTGTGTTCAAAGCGGTCCCAAAAAAAATCTTCTGACATTTCTTATTAACCTCGATAAAGCTGTAATAGGTAAATATATATATAATATACAGTATATAAGCAGAAACAGTTGCGTGACTCACGCCTTTTCCATTAAAGGTAAGAAAGTTACGTATCCCTACGACGAACGGCGTCTTGGAGAAATTACAGTCCCTGCCACAACCTACTCGGTATTATCTTACACCTTTACGAGCATGAATTTAAACGTTCTTAGACCACAGACAATTAATTTACTACGAGTTAGTAAAATTAATGAAATAATTTAAATATAAAAAATAACACATGTCAATGAAAATAGGTTTATAAAAAAGACTATAGATCAGCGATATCTACATGAAACAATTGAAGACGATATTGTTTATTGCCTGGTGTTTCAGCAACCTTCGGCTGACAAAATGAAAATATAATACAACAAAACAAATAAATTGAATACAAGCAATAAACAAGGGCTCAACGGTAGCAGCAATTTACATTAAGCATTACATAATAACCACGACGATTTTCGTAACTTTCATAATACAACTTAAGGAATTATAGGTGCGAATTAAAAATCGAGATGAATGTGCTAAATTTCTGTGACGCCACTACATCTTGCATCATAAAAAAGTCTAACATTTATAACATTACCAATCTGTAAAACTTTCATAGACAAAGATGTACTATGTTCAAATTAATTAGAGTTAATTAATTACTTTTTACTTCTATGTGAACAAAACAATCGACGAGGCCATAATTATTATACAATTTACAAATGCGCACTGCCGCTTACAGAGTGCTGCAAATCTAGAAATCTACGACCCAATTCAAATCTTAGTGTCAATTAACCCTGCTAGTATTAGTTGATAACGGGACTATCCGTTCGTATTAATACATTAGTAGTAGTACGTAGGTAACTGTCAGAACGCTTTAATATAACTGCTGTTAGTATAGTTAGTAACTCTTGACAACAGAGATCCCCAATACACGCGACATGACGACACCCGACTACTACACCCTTCAGACCAAGACACAAAATCATTTGTTTGATTGATTAATTGACATCTAAATACAGAAACGTTATTATATAGGTACGGTATTAGGAAATAAAAGTACGCTTGTGATAATCAAATAGAAAATCTGGTTATAATAACACCTATACTATGGACAATTAGCCATTAACACAATTTAATTTGGTTTTATTATAATAAGGTAAGTTTGAACCGAAACGCTCACACAACGCAACCTACATTGGTAACGAACATAAGTAAGTCGTTTACAACACGAAATAATGTAGTATCATACTATGTATAAACAAAAATCATTAATTCACTAGACATCCATAACTACGATATGTATAAGTAGAATATGAATTATTTGCCCTGACCCCACCCACGGGCGACAGACATGGCTGCCGGCCGGTAACCGGTACCAACATAACAAAATCGTACAGCTGCGGAGAAAATGAACAAATAAAAGTCATTTAAAACGTCATCAACAAATCCTTTATATTTAAATCGTTCCAAAAACGTTTAAAATTATCCAGGTTTCATCTAGGTTTATAATTTAATTAAAATAATATATAATAAGACATGAAACGACACCAAATCGTTTCCAATTGTCAAGTTGGCAGCATTGTTACTAGTATGGCGTTATCAACCAATTCGGAAGGAGCAAAATTCCTAGTAACGATCATATCGATATCGATACAATATATTATAAAATTAATTATTAAATCGATATAGGTAATACGTAAAACTTACAAATTCAATTGTACTGTTACAATACACATCAACAGAATTTATTCCTGACTATTTTAACTCTAATGGCTACTACGTAAACGGTAAATATATACTATTGCCAACTTTAAATTATATCTTTTCAAGAGACAGTTTCACAGTACAAAAAACATAATATCTTTCTTTACTCTAGTCTATATAATATACGGATGTAAAAGCTATATTCCTACAACGTTTTATTTATAAGTATAAATAAAAAGGCAATAAACATGCATCCACATTCCACACAAACATTCGCATTTATAGCTGTTTAACTGTATTTTAAACAAATGTTACTTTAAAAATTAAAAGAAAATGTATGCAATAATTCGAGAAATTTTAAGGTACAAATGTACATACAAAGCACAATATGATAATACTTATTTTTATTAAAACTGGTTTGCGCTTATGTCAAAGAATATTTAAAGTTTTATTTTCTCTGCATATTGAAACTACAATAGATATTTTATAAGCCTTATTTCAAAATACACTTTAGTAAAACTACTAGTACATGTCTAAAAAGAGCGTGGCTTTATTAATGAACTAAACAAATATTTCAAATTAAGGTCTTTGTTGGATAACATTACTTAAGTATTATGAAGTTCAAATAAACAGGCATTCATTTACCAGTAACATATGTTTAATTTACCATTGTGTCGCAATGCGGCAAGATCTATCGATACAACACTCAAAGCACACGCACAGCACTAGTCGATACCCCGCTTTCGTGCCTAGCGCCGAGCTGCACAAGATTATTCTTCAACGAGCCACGACAGTACGTGGTGCGCGCGGAGCAGAAATACTAGTGTATAAGTAATTTATTAAGTTCACAATCACAAAATGAGGGAAATCGTGCACATCCAGGCCGGTCAGTGCGGCAACCAGATCGGAGCTAAGGTAAGAATTCATTTGTTTCAATTAAAGTTTTACTTTTCTGGTATTCGACCGCCGGAGAATTTGCGGCCGGCATTTTGTGACGCGCCAACGAACGGCACGAGTTCCGAGGGGCCCACCACGTATAACGTCGATGCTGTTGACCTGCTATTTCTAATAGTTATTATTGCACCAATTTCAGGTTTCGATTAGAATTTAAAACATTTTCTCACGAAGTACGAACTATTTTCATATAAGTGTTAGTAATAGCTGTATAGTCGTCATAATCTGTGACTTTGGTGATAAAAGTTAACAGCTCGGTTCCGTAGGTGGCCACACCTAGTTTTCTTCGGTAGATCGATGCCCGGATACATAATTTTCAATCTGACTTTAACTTCCACGTGTATCGTCGCCATTAGCAGTTTGCGTTACACTTAATTCCACAATTCCTATCCTACACTGTTTCTGTTATATTTTTTCATCTTAGTCGGATTTATATATTAGTTTTTGTTCTAAAATGATTTGTATAGTATACCGTTCTCGGAGACTCTTTCGATTTCTTTATTTTTTTTATTTCAAATGCTAATTCCTCGAACGTTGTTTTCGCCGAGAAAACCGTTACAAGCTGTGCTCAGTTTGAAACGTTTGAAGGTTAGGTCCGTGGCGTCCCTTTATAAAGGGCGACCAATCGAAACGCCGCATCCTGTAACGTTCGAAATTCAAGTAGACGTGCATAGATAAATAATGAAATTGGTCGACCCCAAATAGTAGAATGGTGCGTGGGCGTAGAAAAAAAGTCACCAGGCCTTTTCTTAACAATAGGCCTTTGTTGAAGATCGTAACGTTCGTTGTTACAATCAGAGTAATAATAATAATAAAACAAGCAACGTTTTGTACTGTTCTTTGTAATGTCTTGCATTTTATTACGGGCAATGAATGAAAATACAATTTCTTTTATTAGCAATAAAATATTTTCTAACAGAAGTAATAAAATGCAATGCACTCGCGTTTTAATGGTTCCCAGCACCCAGATAATCCAATCCAAAATTACGTTTCTATAGAAATCTGTCACAGATGCGTTTTGTATGATACAAATTGTATCTTGCCTAAGGACAAAGGACGCCGCATTAAAAGACGTTTTAAAGTTAAATCATTACATAGTTACCGTATCAAACCTTTTCCTATATGTTTGTCGTGTATCTTATCAATCTTACCCACAATATTATTCATGAATGTGTCATTGATATTTAATTACTCCGTCCTTGCAAAATCTCTGTTGATCACCTTTCAATATTTTTGCTATATTCTCAATTCAAAAATTTTCATTAAAAAAATTATCATTATTGTATGTATTGTATATGTAACGTGTACTGATCACGACGGCATAGACAAATCATAGACACGCATCGCCTGAAAAAAGTTCGACGCCATATTAAAAACTTTCGCGCGCGAAGCAAGAAATCGATTATCATAATGGCAGATATAGGAAGGAAGACGCGCGTTTGGTGGCGCAGTTCGTTGACCGCGGCTAGTTCCGCGTTCAAAATAAGCAGAGCTTCGGAAATTCGTTTGACGAAACTGAACGTTGTTCTGAAAGTGTTTTACGGTGAGCCGTAAACTAGAACCCGACGGGAATAGACAAGTTTATTTGCAACGCCTTGTTCGTTTCACAGAGACAGAACGTGACTGGGCCATTTACTTTTGGAATATTTTTTTATGTCATCCAAGACAGTGTAGTAATGAACAGAAAAAAAGAGGAACCTGACAACTTAAACTTTTTGAAGTAAAATTTATGGTTGTTTACAATACAGCAAGTATTTTCTCATTAAAAGTGTAAATCTCATTATGTAAAGTATTTTATTGCTTATTAAGTTAATATGTCATAACAATTGAACACAAATAACAGATAATAATATAAATTAAGCTAATTATAAATATGTTAAAAAACAAAAAAAAAAATTCCTCTAAAATGTCTTTTTATGTAAAGTGTTTAAATTCATCGGTACAGATATTGGTCATACAACAGGATTAATTATTACTTATCAATGCAATTCATTGAATGTACAGTTTTATCTGTGACTAATAAATATGTCTAGATTGTAATTGAACGGATAACACAAAACTTAGTTCCTGCAGTCAAATGTTTGTTGTAGCTTTTATGTATTTTAAAAAATCAGTAAATAATAGTAAATCAAGCTAAAATGGCCGATGATCGTTTTGATGGCAACTTTTTTAATTGTGTCTAAAAACACAAGAATTTTTGTTCATTACTTGCCAGTTGGTGTTTTTTATTTAATTAATTATGTTGTACTGGCAGCAATATAAAACGCATATGTGTTAAAACTAGACTAATGGTCATTTTAATGGCAGTGGTATACTGTTAACATTCAAGAGTAAAATAAGTCACTGTTTCAACGTAATTACGGTAATCAGAATTGTTAAATCTGTAATCAGATTATGGAGCGGACCTTCGCCGTGCATCCAAATACCGTTATGCATCGATTACGAGCTATTGCGCTAAGTGTGCCGCCCACAGACTATATTTAGTTATAGACAGTATGAGCCAAAGTGTGTTGTGTCAAATATACTATTAGTCTAGACATCTCAGAAAATTTACCTTGTAATTTGAGATACCCAGCTATAAACTCGTATAAACTGACCTAATCTTGACTGAAATGTCTGAACTATATCAGTAGCAGTGCCTTGAACAGCTGTTAAGAGCTGTTCCAGAAAGAATTTCGCAATACTATATGAATTTTTGTTGAGAATATCATTAACTTGAATTTCGAATGTAATACGAATTGAGATAGATAACTAAAAGGTAAGTCAGCAGTGTAGGCACTTGAACCCTAGTAAACTACATCTAGACACTTCTTTACACCACTAGTAATTCTTTACACCACTGCAGACTGTAGCATATATAGAACACACAAAATATGATATATATGAAATAAGCGTGAAGTCTAATAGACCATAGATATTATTTACATTTCTGCACAAACATAAGCATATTGCTTAGGTAATATGAAGGAGAAAAGATGCGCTCCAATGAAGATGCATCTCTGATAGGGTGCATCCACCAACAGGGCGCAAGATGATAACGCCGAGATGAAGACATAGTGCCTCGATGACGCTATGTCCACCGATGTGGTGTCACAATGCTGTAATTTAAATTGCTCGTTGAAAGTTTTGTTCCTATTCGACATCTTTGAAAAGCCCTTAATTAATTTCTTCACTTTTAGACAGAATATAGTTCAAATAAGATGCTTAATTATTTAATTTGATTCCAAATTGATAAATAAATTAGTGCAAATCTTTCATGGATAAGCTTACAAACACAACATACTCGTCACACAAATACTATAATCCCGAGTAGGTGTCATACCTCTATATGAATCTATATCGACTTATAATAGAATTAAACTCAATAAAGCAATTCCCATTTTATTCTAAGAAAAATTTTTAATCAATTAATGTTAGTCTCTGATTATAATCTGTATTTTTGTATCTAATAGCATTATTATCTTTCGAGCTGGACTCTTCTCTAAACACAAGGAGTGTTGCCATGACTGAATTGATGTTGTTGAAATAATTCAAATAGCCTTCATACATGGCCCATACATTCACAATGCACAATAGCTAATAAATGACGTGAACGTTATATCATAACTGACTCATATTTAGACGGTCTTAACATTTGGTCCAAATATTTTCACTAAAGATTGACTGGGAAAAGCTAGCTTCATGGTAGAGTTGTTGACTCTTGACTACAAAATCAGAGATTTGTGGTTTTGATTGCCATCCAGGATACATTTGTGCGATGAACACATTTTTTTGCTCTTTGTCTGGGTATAATCAAAGTATTTATATAAGTATTATATCATATGTATGTTTATCAGCTAGGTATCCGATTACCATCATAATGCAGGCATTTTATTGACTTATTATTTTAGTTGCGTAGTATCTCGATGTCCAAAATTAATACTTGTGAGGAAACTAGGTCTCGAATGGCTGTCACTTGCCTGTTTAAACTACCAGTCTGTTTGGTCGGTGAGATTGACTGTTGGAATGCCAAGAGTTGTGGGATGGAATACAAAGCTGGGTGCCATAGACCTGGTTTTTCTTCATTTATGATCGGATGGCAGAGTGTGAAGCTGTCCAATTACTTATTATTGTTATACTAAATTATTAGTCATTTCGAGATTCACACTTTTGATCTACATGACATATCTTTGCTGCTTGCTTATTCATGTTGTTGACTGTAAATTGGTCAATGACTGAAATTCTGTTTTTAGACACATTACGCATTAACGCGCTTACTGAGTGTGCTTTCTATATAATCGACAAGAAATGTTTAGTTGTTTGACGCAAATATCGTTGATGCAAAATGTTATCGTCAATTTATCTATCTAGATATAGATAACGACTTTTGAAGATATGTAAATCGTGATATGAAATAAATTAAATTCGGGATAATTCGAATAAAAAAAATTGTTTAAATATAGATTTGAAATTATAATTAATATACCTACATTATAAAGAATATTTGTACAAGATTGAAATAATGAGCGTGGATTGTGAATTGTAATGAAGAAATTGTGTTGATAGATGGCCGACATGAGCCAGACGGAGGCCACTTTCGCTATTGTCACTGAAGCCTTTCTAAACTCATTTCACATCCATGCCAGTAGTGAAGCAGTACATAACAAGGAAATATTTATACGTAATTTTAAAAACATCTAACGCAGGGAACAGTACACTAAATTACCCCCTTTTTTAAATAACCGTAAAAGATCAGGTGAAGGTCACCATTAATAGATGTATGTTTTTGATGATAGTAGCAGCGAAGGAAGTTTGTAAGGTCCGTAGCAGGTGGAACTCCTTAGTCTCTGCCTACCTTTATGGGAAATAGAATGACCGTATAACTAGAGCTATGTAAATAGAAATAGCACAATGCATACATAGTATAATTACACATTTTTTTGTGTATTTTCGATAATATGCTGCTCTGTGGTCGCAAACTTCTGGTACGTTCTGTTTCGTGTTGAACCTTACATTAACGTCAGCTTGTCGCCCACGTCCACTTGGTCACCGAGCATTTTCGATTTATTACGTCCATTACGCTGACGGCCGAAATAAGAAACTTGATTTTCGTCGTCCGCTTAAAAGGTAACGTTGTATAAAGAGACCTAAATTGGTGAAGCAATTTGTTATTCATGCACTCAAACGGGTATCAGCTTTTTTATTGCCCGCGGGATCGATAATATGCGAAGTATGGGTGACCTCATGAATATGTTAATGCAATATAATCGCGCCGTAGAAGACTTGTTTCATTTTCGTCGCCCCGGGCGACCACGTGAGTCACTGCGGTGCCAGGCGCCTCGTGTCCCCCCTCTCGTGGTTTTATTGATTTTTGTTTTCAATTGTACGGTGTCGTTTGTACAATGAATATTATTGTTGTTCACAGTTCTGGGAGATCATCTCCGACGAACACGGCATCGACCCCACCGGCGCCTACCATGGCGACTCGGACTTGCAGCTGGAGCGCATCAACGTGTACTACAATGAGGCCTCCGGCGGCAAGTACGTGCCCCGCGCCATCCTCGTGGACCTGGAGCCCGGCACCATGGACTCTGTGCGCTCCGGACCCTTCGGCCAGATCTTCCGCCCGGACAACTTCGTCTTCGGACAGTCCGGCGCGGGCAACAACTGGGCCAAGGGACACTACACCGAGGGCGCCGAGCTCGTCGACTCTGTCCTGGACGTCGTGAGGAAAGAGGCCGAGTCCTGCGACTGCCTTCAAGGATTCCAACTCACACACTCCCTCGGCGGCGGAACCGGCTCCGGCATGGGCACATTACTCATTTCCAAAATCAGAGAAGAATACCCCGACAGGATCATGAACACATACTCGGTCGTACCTTCGCCCAAAGTGTCAGATACAGTCGTCGAACCTTACAACGCCACACTCTCGGTCCACCAGCTCGTCGAGAACACCGACGAAACCTACTGCATCGACAACGAGGCCCTCTACGACATCTGCTTCCGCACGCTCAAGCTGTCCACTCCCACGTACGGCGACCTCAACCACCTCGTGTCGCTCACCATGTCGGGCGTCACCACCTGCCTCAGGTTCCCCGGCCA